>ML807478.1:98854-119532 GCA_009831015.1 Picea engelmannii | reverse complement strand
GAGGGCATTGTGAAAATGTGCCTCTCCAAATTGGTGACTACCACCTGAAATATCATATGTTTGCTATCGACATGGGCAATTGTGACATTGTTTTGGGTGAAGACTGGATAATGACTTTGGGTCCCATTCTCATGGATTTTAAGGAATTAACTATGCAATTCAACCAAGAGGGCCACCAATATAATTTCCAAGGCATCACCGTCGGTTTACCTGATATCATTAGTTCACATCGCATGGAAAAGCTACTAAAAAAAGGTCATTCTGGTGTTATTACCCAAATACATGCCATACAAGCAATAGAGACACCCTCGATGCCGCAAGACCTCGAAGCCATCCTTTCTAAACATCAAGTGGTATTTTCCACTCCCCAGGGAATCCATCCTTCTCGTGGTGTTTATGATCATTCCATTCCCCTTGTACCTAGAATCCTTCCTCCCAATATTCATCTATATCGTCACCCCTTTTCCCAAAAAAATGAAATTGAGAAATGGTCTAGGAACTCCTTAATGTAGGAGTTATCCACCCTAGTACGAGCTCCTACTCTTCTCCTATGGTCATGGTCCTGGAGAAATAAGTTTCTTGGTGAATGTGTCCTGACTTCCATGCCCTCAACAAACTTACCATTAAAGACACATTTCCCATTCCTGTCATTGATGACCTCTTGTATGAATTGAGTGGCGCCCAATTCTTTACTAAGATTGATCTTTGTTCGGGCTACCATGGGATACATATTAAAGAGGCAGACATTCCCAAGACTACCTTTAGAACTCATGAGGGCCACTATGAGTTTTTCTTCATGCCCTTTGGCTTGCGTAATTCCCCCTCCACGTTCCAAAGCCTCATGAATCATTTCTTCCATCCTTTTCTCTATCATTTTGTCTTAGTTTTATTTTATAATATCCTCATCTATAGAAAATTCTAGACAAACCATGTTTTTCATGTGGATTGAGTTCTCCATCTACTCTCTCAACACCAACTTTTCCTGAAACAATCTAAATGTGATTTTGGCACCTCACAAGTCAAGTACTTGGGTCATCTGGTTGGCAAGGACGACGTCAGGGTGGATCTTAAAAAGATTGAAGCTATGCAATATTGGCCTCACCCAAAGACTCTCAAAATATTGCATGGATTTATGGGCTTAACAGGTTATCATTGCAAGTTTGTTAAGAATTATGGAAATATTGCAACACCTCTCACCGCACTCCTAAAAAATAACTCTTTCACTTGGACTCACACCACTGCTCAAGATTTTCAAACCTTGAATATGGCCATGTGCACCACTCTAGTCCGGGCCCTTCCTAATTTCACAAAGACCTTTGTATTGGAATGTGATGCTTCAGGGAAAGGAATTGGTGTTGTCCTTATGCAAGAGGGACACCAATTGGCTTTTACCAACAAGCAACTTTCTAAAATAAATCTAGGCAAATCAATCTATGAAAAGGGAGTGTTGGCTATTATGCATGTCATTGATCTGTGGTGCCCTTATCTATTTGGTAAATGCTTCCAAATTAAGACAAACCATGAAAGCCTCAAGTATTTTCTGGAACAATGCATTTCCTCCCTGAAGTAACAAAAATGGGTGACTAAGCTCTTTGGATATTATTATGAGATCATTTACAAGAAATGAAAAGACAATGTGGTTGCAGATGCACTTTCCCTAAAATATGAAGATGAAGGATCCTTTTTTTCTCTTTCCTTCATTATACCAGATTGGCTCCAATCCATTCACGAGGAATGGATACAAGATCCCAAAAGTTCACATCTGATCCAAAAATTGTAGTCCAATGCTCCATCTTCTCTAGGGTACTCTTGGCTCCATGATGAGATTCTATACAAAGGACATTTGTATTTAAGTAAACAATCAAAACATAAATCCACAGTACTTTCTCAGCTTCATGCTACACCCACAACGGGGCACTCCGGGTTCACCAAAACCTATGAGAGGGTCAAACGTTCTTTTTTCTGGGATGGTATGAAACAAGACATTCAATTTCTTTTTGCATAATGTGATGTATGTCAATGCAACAAGGGATAAACTGTCAAATCTCTGGGCACACTACAACTACTTCCGATTCCACCTTTTATTTGTAGGGATGTCTCTATGGATTTTATTACAGGCTTACCCAAATCAGGAAATAAATTAGTCATCATGGTGGTTGTTTATCGCCTTTCCAAGTATTCTCATTTCTGCGATCTTCAACACCCATTTACAACATCCAAGGTGGCTCAACTTTATATGGATCAGGTCTTCAAGCTTCATGGCATGCTGCACTCTATTGTTATCGATCGCGACCCAAATTTCACCAGCAATTTTTGACAAGAACTGCTCAAGCTACAAGGCACCCAATTGCATCTCAACACAACTTATCATCCCTAGATTAATGGTCAAACGTAAGTTTTCGACAAGATTTTGGAAACATATTTGAGGTATTTTTCCTCGGAAAAGAAAAACCAGTGGGCTCAATGGTTACCCCTAGATGAATGGTGGTACAACACTTCATACCATACAGCTACACACATGACTCCTTTTGAAGCAGTATATGGACAGAAGCCAACATCAGTTCCCTTATACTTACCTGGTGTGTCGAAGGTCCAGGCGGTTGACCAAACACTTACAGTTCAAGAGGCTATTCTCCATACCCTCAAAGAGAATTTGGTCATGTCACAAAATCCCATGAAGAAACAAGCAGATCAAGGTCGCTCTGAATGTCAATTTGTAGAAGGGGATCAGGTGTTTCTTTGACTACAACCTTACAAGAAAAATACCCTCAAGGCCCAGCATTGTGAGAATCTAGTGCCCAAATTTTATGGTCCTTATACCATTCTCAAGCATGTAGGACATGTGGCCTATTAGTTAGCTTTGCCCAGTCATTCGAAGCTACATCATGTTTTTCATGTTTCATGCTTAAAGAAGGTGATTGGAACTAAGTGCCAAATTAAAACCAACCTTCCTGAGTTAGCTGAAGAAGGATCCATTTGGCTACAACCAAATATAGTTTTGGACTAGCATGAGCATTGTCTGTGTCATAGAACCATCAAGGAAGTGTTATTCTAGTGGAAAGATACAATTCCAACAGATGCCACTTGGGAACAAACTACCATTCTGCATCAATTTCCACATCTCAAGCCTTTAGGACAATGTTGTTTTTAAGGGGGAGGACATGTTAGGGTTATTATCTTGAATTTGATATCATTTAACACCACTCATGTTGATAGGGAACTTAATTTCATGGCTATTTGCAGTATCCCCTACTCGAAAAATTATACCTCAAAGGCCTGATTGTACTTTTCAAACTTTATATTGTCCTCACATTCCATATATTGTAGAATAATCGCAGGTTTTCCCTAATGATGAAGGCATCTATGATTTCTTACAAAATGAACCATTTAAGCCTAAGGAAATCATATCTATGGAAGACGACAAATTTCCAAAAGGCTTGACTCCTCTTGCGAGTTCATTTTCATCGAGTGATGTGAGCAACAAAAAAACATGTAAGGAAGAGCAGTTGAAAAGGAAAGTGGGTGATACCATTTCCTTGAACCTTAGGAACTTCGAATCTCCAAGGATGGTTAAACCAGGTGCCCAATATTCTGACAAAGAAAAGGAAAAATTCACATAACTATTACATGAATTTCAAGATGTTTATGCATGGTCATACCCAGATCTTCTTGGTTTTTATCCTGCTTTCATGCAACATGCCATTCCTATCAAGGACGGGATAAAACTAGTTAGGAAAAAAAAAAGACCCATTAACCCCGCACTTGAAGCTACTATTAGAAAGGATTTGGAAAACATTTTGAAAGCTGGTATAATCTTTCCACTTAATTATTCTGAGTGGGTTTAAAATTTAGTTCATGTTAGGAAGACAACTGTTCAGATTTGATTATGCGTTGATTTTCACACATTGAATAAAGAAAGTGTTAAAGAACATTTTCCTCTCCCTAATATGGGAATGATTTTGCAACAAGTTGTAGGGTCACAAATGTTGTCCTTACTTCATGGTTTCTCTGGATATAATCAAATCAATGTAAAAAGGAATGATAGATACAAAACCACCTTTACTACATGATGGGGAACATTTGCTTATGAACACAAACCTTCTTTCTTGTCTAATGCAGGTTCCACTTTTCAGAGAGCTATGCAAATAGATTTTGACGATATGATTGGTAATATTATCCAAGTTTATCTTAATGATTTGAATTTATATTCAAAGAATAGATCAAATCACTTTGATCATCTTAGAAAAGTTCTCATGCGATGCAGAAGATTCAACATTTCCTTAAATCCTTCTAAATATATTTTTGGCATCACCAAGGGAAATCTCCTTGGGCATATCATTTCTAATTTAGGAATAAGCATAGATCCTAAAAGGATTGATGTTATTCTGAACCTTCCTTCCCCCACTTCAAAAAGGAAGTTCAAGCCTTTATGGGAATTATCAACTTTGTTCATAGGTTTGTTCCTAATTTTTTCTTAATGGTTAATCCAATCCATAATATTCTAAAGAAATATCACTCTTTTTCTTGGACAACTGATGTCAAAAATTCTTTCGTAAGGATTAAGAAGGAAATCAGTTCTTCACTGGTTCTGGCAAAACTAGACTTTGAGAAAGATTTTATCATATACACTAATGCCACTGAGGAAGCAATTTATGCTATTCTCTTCAATGTGATGACCAAAATAATGAAAAACATGTAGCTACATGAGCCAAAGTTTATCATATGACGAGTTCAAATACTCTTATATTGAGAAACATCCCTTTTCTCTTGTTAAATCTGTAGAGAAACTTTGCCACTTTATCCTATGAAAGCACATGTAGGTAAAAGTCCCTTTTTTTGCTGTCAAGTTTTTTCTTTCACAAACTTATCTTTCAGGGAAGCTTTCACATTGGCTTGCCAAAATCCAGGACAATGATTTAACCATCATGAATTCAAAAAAAATTAAGGGATGAGACTCAGCCCTTCACTTAGATCAACATGATGAAGCAAGTGAAGAAATTGACGATCGGGATAATCCACTTTCAACACTATTTATATTGAGAGTCAAAATTTTTGAATAGTTGAACATCCCTGGTATAAAAATATGGTGTATTACTTGCAATATCATAAATTGCCACATGAATTAGATACTCACCAAAGGAGAAGGCTCCTTCTTGAATCTTCCATATATATTATTTTAGGAGACTTTTTGTTCAGGAGGTCCGATGTTGGTATATCACTTCAATGTGTGAATAATAAGGAGGCACATAAATTGTTACAAGGAACTCATGGATATTCATATTTTGTTATTCACATTGGTGGTCATCTTTCTGCTAAAGCTATTTCTTTTAAAATCATCAGAAATGGTTATCATTGGCCGTCAATTTTTTGATATTCTTATAAATTCACAAGATCTTATGACAAGTGCCAAAAAGTCATTAGGAAAGAATAGATTTCTACTATGCCTTTGCAACATGTCCTCCATGATTTCTATTTTTCTAAATGGGGTCTAGAATTTATTGGTAATATTAATCCTCCATCTTTAGTAGGGAAGGTTTTTATCTTTACATCCACTGATTATTTCACTAAGTGGACTGAAGTTGTCCCTCCTAGGCACTCACAGGATGAACATGTAATTTCTTTCTTGGAAAGTAATATCTTCTCTAGATTTTGAATTCCTTTAGAGATTATTAGGGAAAATGGTCCCACTTTCATTTTTCTTAAATTGACTCAATTTTTAGCTAAACTGGGGGTCAAACATTTCACTTGCTCAGCTTCTTACCCTCAAGGAAATGGGAAAGTCGAGTCTACTATCAAAAATATGGTTAGGATCATAAAGAGGCTCATTGAAGATAATCCTCATCAGTGGCACACCCTCCTCACTTATACCCTTTAGGAAGATCGCACTACCACCAAGGTAAGCATAGGTTGCACTCCCTTTCAACTTGTTTATGGTCAATAATCCATTCTTCCTACTGAGATAGAACTTTCTTACCTACAGTTGATTCTACATATCGAAGAATTAAATTATTCCAATGTTCCTCAGAGGATAAACGCACTATTAACCTTAGAAGAACAAAGAATGTTTGCCTTGGAAAACATAAAGAGAAGAAAACAAATCCTGAATAAATATTTTAACAAACGAGAAAAAGATGTCAAATTTAAAGTAAATGAGAAAGTCTTTCTTTGGGACTCAAACCATGCTAACAGAGGAAAACATTCAAAGTTTCAAAAATTATGGCTAAGTCCTTTCAAAATACGTTTTGTCCTAGGTGCAAACTCTTATATTCTAAAAGACTTAGAAGAGTGATTGTTTTCCTATAGTACCAATGGTTCCCACTTAAAACATTATGTGGAACCAGATTGAATGATAAACACCATATGGAAATCACTGTTGTATATAGTTTTTTTTTTCGTTGTTTTGTTTTTCTTTGTTTAATTGATGTTTAATTTTATGTTGTTTTATTTCTATTGTTTTCCTTTTGTTGTTTTTTTTTTGTTCATCAAAAATAAGTTTTGGATCAGTTTCACCACAATGATGCCATTTTGTAAGTATTGTTGATCAATAAAAATTAAGTTACACAACTTTCATGATGTCCTCCTTTTAGACATCGTTGAAATTGATTTTTCATTATAGTAATAATGTTAGATAGATGATTTGGTTTTATTCCCTACTTTTTGCTAGCCCTTTCTTCCCTCCCTCCTGAGATTCAAAATAGTATACTAGAAAATTTCTCCTTAAAACAAGAAACACTTTTGCTATGATCAGTCAAATGTTATTCATATAGGACCAAACCCCCTCATACATAACACTTTTCATGAGTTATTCCCAAAGTCCCAGATCATTTTTTCCCTTAAGACATCTTTTTCCCCTTGTTGCATAATCATTTTGGTCAATCATTCTTTGATCTATGTTCATTGATTTGTGAAACCTAATATTTTGAGTTCTTAATCTATCGAAAAAATATTTCCCTGTGGCTTCGCTAGTTTTTTTATTCTCAAAAATGCAACATAAGGTAACTGCTTACAAATGGTTGCAAGCACCTTATGAATTATTATTTAACTATATTTAATAATACACTAATGGGTGGGACCCCTCATGAAATTTGTGTGACTATGATGAAGAAACAACAATTATGCTTTACATGATTATGAGTTGGCTGAGATGAGACCTAGAGTTTACTTGCATTTAAAACATTTGTCAGAATTATTAATCAAATATGATGATATGGGTGATATGATTTAAAATGGAATGGTCTTGTTTTATATAACAATCGAAAGCATTATTATGTTACATTTATTTTGAGATTGGACCTAAAATCCATGCTTAAGTTATATGTGTGATTTGGTGACTTCACACTACAAGGGTACACACATGATTTGAGTTGGAAGTCATGTTGGAATATGTTATCCCCAAAAGAATATTTGAGTTATGTCACATTGGAGTTTTAAAAAAGGTTGTTGTGTTCATTGGTTTAATTGCAAGATTGGTTGTATCCCTAGCAAATTGTTACATGTGAAATGGGGATAGTGACAAGGGTTGAGACATTGTTAAATGGGAACATATGGAAACTTTGGTATAGTTGGATGCATTAATCAATTTGAATGCTAAAGAGTGATGAGCTCTATAGTGCGCTTGGCTCGTACTATCCATGAATGAAATGTGAAGGGAGAAGCGACATGTAGTAAATGCATGTCATTCAAACTCACCTCGAGCCCACCACCCTATTCATTCTTGCATTTCGTTCTGTTGGTTGTTGTTGCTCCGCTTTTCTCGCTCGTGGAGGAGGTATACAAGATGGTATTTTCTTCTCAAGAAATATTTTACATAGGTATGGGGTTTTCCTACTCTGCCATCCATGAACATTCGCTCTTCTCTTTAATTCAATAGTTGGCTCTTGTTTGCTCACTATCTGTGTATTTCCAAAGTTGTGAAAATGAATTCAAATTGTGTGTTGGTTGATTTTCAAGTTTTTTTTCCCTGTGGTGGTTTTTGTGAGACCATTGTCATTAAAAGAGTCATGGGTGTCTTTTACTACTGTATTTTTTTGCAATTTTTCTATGAAATGAATGTGGTTGGGGATACTCCTAGACCTGCTTTTCCGTTGGTCCCCTATTTTGGGTTTTCTTCCTTGTTTGAAAATGGGTTCTCTCTGCCTATTTCCTATGGGATTGTGTGGACACTCTTCCGACATGTTAAGATTGTTGGCCTTCATGGATAATACCCCCGTTCATAGTTCCAAATATATGAGTATTAATGTGGAATATTGTGAGGGGAGTAAAACTTTTTGTTCTTTTTTCGGGCCAAACCCTCAGGTTTTTAGGCTGCTTTCTTCTGCCACCTACTATCCACTATTTCATTGAAACTTATGCCTTATCATGAAAGTGTTTCTTACTCATAATTTGATGGAAGCACGATTTCATTCTCTTTTGTTTGGGCACAACTTTTGATTGGTCATTTTCTATATGGAGGAAGTGTTGGAATCACTTATTCGCTTGAAGTTATAATCTATCCATATGAAGTGATGAGGTTGATAAAAATGTGTGAATTATTGTTATAATATAAACTTGCCATGTTTTATTGTAATTACAAAAGGAACATGTTTATAAGTTATGTGATGCTTGAATGAAGTCTGCGGACCAAAATGAAATACGATGAGGAATTTTGATGAACTGTGGTTCGATTAAAATTATGGTTGTATAAAAGGATTGTTTTGGGGCACTTCATGGGAACCTATGGGTTTTAAGGACCTTTCCTATTTTGATATTATGGTTGTAGCATGCCCACTTCAAGACTGCTGTTGTATTTCTTGTGGTGATTATGAGGCTGTTAATTTTTCAATTTCGCTATGTACAAGTAGTATTGTTATTATGGCTATTTTTATTTCTAGGCAATTGGTTACTATGTAATATAGTTCTAAGGCAAGTGAGCATTTTTGTGAAGCAATCATCAATTTTGGGTTGTTTTTTTTTTGTAATAGAGTATTGTTTAAATTTTAAATTTTTGAAGAGTAAGAAAGTTTGATTACGAATTGGTATCAAAGATTCCATGGTTGTTGTATCATTTTAATAGTATCCATGATACACCCCGCCCATTCTACCATTTTTCGCTAAATACACCCCCTTCATGATACAAATATCACTTATTTATTCCTTGTTCTGTGATATTGTTTTGGAAGAGGAACCTGTGTGGAAATGAAAGGAAGTTGATAGTGGCAAGGGTCGAGGACTAATGTTATGAATATATTTAAATACAAAGTTTATTGTTTTATTAATTGTTTGAACATTATTCGTATATTAATTCCCCTCCATGATATCATTTTTTTGCTAAATACAAGCCCTCCATATTTCCCATGAACCCTATCAATTCCTTGTTCACATGGAAATTAATAAATGACATGTTATGGATGTATTGCATATGTCTCCTCATAAATTCTAGAGCCAAATGTTGATTTATGTAAGTAGTGTTTCATGTATGGTTTATTAAGAACTTCATGATTGTCAAATTATTTCTATGGGATGAGTTTTTTCATTAGAGGAAACAATGGCCGAAATAATAGAGGCATGGGTAACTGCCATTAAGGCCATAGAAGGCCTCAATTTTCTATTCATTTCAATCTTGATCCAAAAGAGTTGAACCAATTTTTTTAAGTTGGGTTTTTTAATTTGCTTGGCCATGGTATCTTGCATCCCTCACCTGAAAGACCCCCATTTAAGCCTCCTCAAAATTTTCTTGGCATTATTGTTCCTCCACATGTGTCATTGCAGCCTGAAGTTCCCTCTAATGATGGTTGGAAAGAAATTTTCCACCATCCTATCTCTCACCACCGAGGTTGACCCATTGTGTCATTGCCTCTACCACCACCAATTAATCCCATTGTTCAAATTGCTCCTATTGTTTTTTCAATACAATCCTCACATCCTAGCATGAGATTAAAAACTGATATCCCCCAACCTATGTAAGACAAAGGAAAAGAAACGACCTCCCCATCTAGTGCATCCACTGATTCCTATAAATCTGTGTCTTCATGCCTCCACTTAAAAGATGATTCCTCTCATGTGATTAGCGAAATACAACCCCAAAGGTCTAATTAACCATGGGCTACTTTAGAAAATTCTAAGGAAGACAACAATGAGAAAAGGAAATATGCCTTGCAAAATAGAAAATATAGTTTTTAAATTCTTTTTGTTATGATTTTCAGTGATGAGGATAATATTTAATGGTTTTCAACATATTTTGGACAACACGTCTTATTTTTGGATGTTTTGTGGATAGTGTGGATATATTCTTTTTTGGAATATGATATAAATTATATCTGATATTTAATATTCAATTTAAATCATATCCATGGGAGCTAAAAGGGTGTTATAAGATCTAAATGATTGTTTTTATACAATTTATTTGATGGTTGACAAGAAGAAATGATGGGAGTCACAAGGGATCCCACCTATTTAGTCATTATTAATTAAGACCCTTATTTATATATTATTATTATTATTTATTTCTCCTAAACTAATTTGTTAAGTCAATTTTGCTTAACTAAATAAAGTAGTTGAACTACTTCAATTGATTGGGAAAGAATAAAAACTCAATTCGATGCAGAGATAAGGTAGAATAGAATGAGAAAAAAAAGACTAAGGTTTTCTTTTGAGTTAAATGAGATAGTTTCAATTTTCATTCATTTTTTAGTTTACTTGAAATCCTAATCCTCTTTTTGATAGCAAGGTATCATTATTGATAGCAAGGTTCAAGACTGAATCATACTTTTTAGATGCTTGTTTTAGAGGTGTTGATTCATCCTTGATAGTTTGTGTATTCTTGTTTGTTTGTGAATAAAGGATATCTTGCAGAGTCAAAATGATAGCAGTTTGTGGCAAGTTGATCCAAATCAGTAATTTTTGTTTTAATTTAATTTCAGAGTCTTTTTGGACGGTGCCCATCGGAGATCTCTAAATATGACTTCGGTTCATACCCTCGCAGGGGTTTGTAAAGAGAAATACACTTTTGGTATCTCAGAATCAAATAAAATCAGATTATTGTTCTGTCTCATACATGTGTTTTCATGACTTGGTTCCTATTTTCACTTTTGATCTCCATGTTTACTTTATTGTAAAATATGTATACATTCAAGTAGCTTAATATAAATTTTATTTTACATTACAACATAAATTATAAAAATAGCCTTAATCCTTGTAGTTAATACTTGCAGATTGAGTGAGTATTTTTTAGTCTATAAATCCCGAGTGACATTCCCAACTATCTTGTCCTAGCCAAGAAAGATATGAAAATGATTGAATAAGGTGTTCCATACCTTTCCCTCAACATTGTCCTGTAACAACCCTAGTTAAATAGTTACATATGTTTATCAAGTATAGTTAATTAAATAATTAACTGTCCTAATATGTTTTAGTTAAACAATGAGTATTTATTAATAATATTAATTAATTAGTTACTTATTTATTAATTGTTTATATCTATTGATTGATTAATTAATTAATTAATTAATTAACTCATTAAAGGTTGGGTAATGAATTAAGATCTTAATAATTTTTATTTATTTATCATAAAACTTTACGTATGCAGGGGGATGAAGCATTAAATGGAGGGATAATGTGATTAATGGAAGGATAAGGTAATAAATGGAGGGATAAGGTGGGTGGCATCAAAAGAGGGTAGGAGTCAGTGAATGGGGGGGGATATGACTAGGCAGAGGCCTTCGGGAAGGGGATGAAAATTGGGGATAGGAGCCAGGGGAGGACTGTATTTTCTGGGGAAGATTTTATTGTTTGGAGTTTGGGTGAAATGTTGCAAGGGGCACCAAGTTTCTAGGAGTTTTGGGTTCGGGGTCCAAAAATCCTCACAGAATCTTGGAGCTAGGGAGCCGGACAGGCTCCGTTCCTAGCTGACAGGGAGGAAAATTTGGTTTTGGGCACAGTTTCATCTTGGGGCACAGTTTCAGCTTGGACATAGTTTCATCTTGGACACAGTTTTATCTTGGGCTTGCACAAACAGAGTTGGGAAACAAATCACTTCACGGGTATTTTATTTTTATTTTTTATCATGGCATGTCATTACCGTATGATGATTCAATATGTTATTTACGATGTGTACGTTATTCAATATATCATTTATCATGCTTCCCATTTGGGAATTTTGCTGAGCCATAAAATATAAACTGTTGTTTTGATGATGCTATTTTTCTGAATATAGAACCATAAAAGAAATTATAATAGAAATGATGTGTTTAAATTTATGAAATTCTAGGTTTTGTTAGAGAGGAATTTACACATGGTATCGGAGCTTTAGTTTGAAGCACTGGAGCCTTAAGGGCCTACCGACCTACCCGCTTGTAAGAAGGAAAGTCTAGAATATGGAATTGTTCCCACCCAGAAATTTAAACAAATTTTTCTCCTGGAAGCAAGTAGGTTGGAAACCATTACAACGTAGCATACATAATAGTAAACAATCTGGAAATAGGATTTTATAAACCAGATTAAAATACTGAAGATATGTTGACAAGCCAGTAAAAGGATTTGTAATTTGTAATTAAACAACATGAAGAATATAATCCCACTTGAATTGAGAGGCATGCTAAATAGGAAGCTCTCAACTCAATCAAAAGAATCCTACTATCTCTACAAGAGGTTTATGGTATATAAGAATATTACCAAAGACATAAAATTTAATATCTCACCATGTTAAATAGTACAGTTAAAAGTAAATGGATCCCTTTAATCTCTCATCCTTGATAAACCAACCAATAAAATACAGAAGTTCAAACACTATGTGCAAAATATTAAACATGCTTGATGAAATAATCCAACCATGATTCCAAAAACAATACCATATAGTCAGCAACTGCATCTTCACTTGTTTTGTTCTTACCAATGTTAACTCCAAGAATGCCAGGCCCTGCTTTTCCTCTAGGTTTATGTTGCACTACTTTGTTGTTTAGTTAGGGAAGTTGCGCATTAATAGCTACATCAATCTATAAGGACGTGGATCTCTTCAGAAATGCCCATTAACCTAGCTCTCACACTATGGATGTGGCTCTTAGATCGACCACTCTGTCCATATCAATGAACAACAAGCTAGATCGGAGCGAATTATTTTGATAATCCCATACCTATAAACACATAAGCTCTAAAGATATCCTATTGATGCGACTCAACCAAAGTTTAAGACCGAGGATAAATCCAAATACAAAGGGTTTCGGTGCACCCACTTGTTGAACCCATTATCATCTGCTCCTTTAATACATGAAAATTAATATAGCAAGAGATATAGGTCGAACTGCCAAAAGCACCAGCTTGGAACTAGTAGTCCATATTCACCCAGACTGATAGAAGAAACAACTCTTGAGACTCACTGACTATTCTCACATGCTACTCCTGGGTCACTTGGCTTCTATGATGGTAAAGAGGTTGTTTTTGTGGGACATAGAATAACGGGGATTCCATCTACAAGGTTTTAATGAGAGACTAAAGGAAGAGAGATGAATGGAACACCTGATAGCTAGAATCAAACTCTAAAACTAGAGAAGGCACTAATTATAAACACAACACAAGCTTAGAGCCAAGAACCAAAGCCTAGCACCAAAGACCAAGCGTTAAGGCACCACGAGGAAGCCCACAAGGCCGACTACCCATTGAACTAACAAACAAGCACCTACCACACAGCCTCAAAGCCAAGCACCTGCCACAGAATGCAACACAAGAAATTCCAAGGTCAAGCGCCAACACCAAATTACAAGGGAGAAACATGATGAGCATGGTATGCACAACGTGTTAGTGTAGTAGTCGAACTCATAACTCCTAAGAAAAAGAAAAGAACACCAAAGGATGTCAGGCCTATCCCAATCTTTTGCAATCATCCATCTCAAAGGAAAGCTTGGTGCTGAGTTGAAATTGATCATGATTACCCCAGCAAACTAACTGACATTGCTAAACAAACTGCACTTATTGACTTCCTATATATATAAAAAAATGAAGATAAAACCAAAAAAACCTAGATCCGATGATACCGAGGGGAGAGACCAACCATGGAAACCATGGTTGCACCTTTCAGGTGGTCAGCCATGGATCTAGGGCCACGAGTGGGCCACTACACAAAGATAAACCCGGGACAAGACTGAGCACCATGAAGGGAACGCCGGACCTTCTCTTGGAGTTACACGATCTCCAACATTTTCAAATGTCCAGGGTTTCAAACGCACGACGTTTTCATGATATTACAAAGTGGAGGAGCATGCAATGGTGCACTACATGTCCTAACAGAGTTAAAACAAAAAAAATGTATATAGCTGCGGCCCAGCTCCTCCCAACATACCAAGCTCAGCGCACGTGCCCAACCATGGAGGAGAAACCAACAAAGCAATGGAGGGAACACACCACTGTGCACAACACACCCTTCAGACCTTGAAACCATGGATAGCAAGGTTGACTGAGCAGAGAGATGGCCATGGCCAGCCTCATCCTTCACCCAGAGCATTTGACAAAAAAAAACGAAATGAAAAGGAAGAGAGGGTAGGGTTCGAAGAGATAAGGATGAGGAGATTAGGGTTAAGGGATGAGCGTCGGGGAAGGGGTCACGTGGGCCTCATGGGAGGACCCACTGCCCGACTCAAGATTATTTATTTTATTTTATTTTATTTATTGTTTTAATTATTTTAAATTTTTATTTTATTTTTAATTGTAATGTAATTGTTTTATTTTATTTTTTTTATTGTTATTTTTTTTAATGTTATTTTTATTATTTTTATAAAAAAAAAGATATTTTTATTAAAGATGTTATTATTATCTTTAATTAAGGTTTAAATTATTAATGTTTAATTTAGGTTAAATGTAAATTATTTAATAACAATAATATTTAAATTTAAATATATATACAAGGTGATAACTAATCAACTAATTAATGTGAATAATCAGTATGATTAATTAATTTAATTGGTTAATTAAATTAGGGATTAACTAAGTGATTAGCTAGGTACTTGAGTAGGATACCAACAATAATATTAAAATTTTTGGATTAACTAAATGCGTTGATTAAGGCGACTGAAACTTAGTTTAGAAGTTTAATCTAGATTTTTTTATATATATAATGTTGATAAGTATAAAAAAAAAAAAAATTACCTTACCTAGTTTTAAAGATTTTTTTTTTAAAGACTTAGACCAAGATAAGCGGGAGGGGACTTCATGCACACTAGGAAGGTAAGTTAGAGGAATAGGCGAGAGGGGTACAGTGCTAGCATAACTACCAAGAAAGAGGGTCAATAGTTTTTCTAAGCGAAGACATCAAGCTTAGATGCTTAAACCCTAACCTAGCCACTTCCCCTAAAGAGAGTAATGTATATTTATAGACAAGTAAAAAAAAACTTACACCTAACCCTGTTTTCTAGTTAAGTTGAGCAAATGCGAAATGTCCTAGACTCACCCTGACAAACTTTGGTTGATGCAGGTTAAATCATACAGGATGGTTAGGACTTGAGGGAATCGAGGCATAGGAGCATCGTCGCAAGCACCGCCAACACCGCTAGCACTGCCGCCACCATCACCCGAACTATCTCTCATACTGCACTCTTTGGAGGCCATAAATGAGACTTTAAAGGGGCATCAACCAGTAGGGATCGAAGTCGAACCCCCACCATCTAGAACTGGTAATCTTGAAGTGTCGAGGGATTCACGGGGAGGACCTCCACCCGAAGACATCGCTAGATAACTGTAGAAGATCAAACTTCTGGAGTTTTCCAGGGGTCGCACCAGTGAACATGCTGAGGCATGGTTGGAGGGCATGACAAGGTGTTTTGTGTTAAGGGACTATGCGTCCACCTCAAAGGAGAAGATAGTGATTTTTCAGTTGAGAGACAGTGCCTTGAAATGGTGGGGAAACCTAGAAAGACAACTGCATCTTACCTTGGACACGGTATCTTGGGAACTTTTTGAGGAGAGGTTTCGAAGGAAAAATCTGCCAGTTTACTATGAGGAACAACAGGTAGGAGCATTTCATGCTCTAGTACAGGGAAATAGGATCATAGAAGAATATGAGATTAGGTTTATGGAATTGGTCAAATATGTTTCATATATGGATAATGACCAACGACAGGCAGAACACTTTGTCTATGGGTTGAACCCTAAGATAAGGGCTATGGTGCGGATGTGGAAACCCTCTTCCGTAGAGGAAGCTGTGGAAAATGTGCATTATGCAGAGGAACACATGAACTTAACTGGAGGTACTAGACCAACCTTTCCACATCGTCCTAGATTTGTAGGGAAGGCCCCTAGGACATTTCCTAGGGGAGGGGCCTCAAGGCCAACTCCATATGGTAACATAGTCGCACCAAGGACAATAGCCACAGGAATTTCAATGGCAGCAAGTGCAACGTCGCGTTCATCACCAACGACATAGGCAAGTCCATGGCCATCTCAGGGAGCCGCTAGTAGGGGCAGGGGTTCCAGGGGAAGGAACTCATTTTAGAGATAGTCACAGAACAGTGTGTAGGTTCAATCCCATGTCACTTGTTGGGGATGTGGAGGACCCCATTACCAACGTGACTTCCCAGAGTTACAATCAGGATTTGTGCATAGAGAAGGAAAGGCCTTGATGGGAAGATCAAGTAGCAGCCATCATATTTACGCAGCGGTTAATAATCACCAGGCCTAACATCAATCCACGATGGTGGAGTCATCAAGTATGCTAAATCATATCAATGTAAAGATTTTATTTGATTCTCGTGCTACATATAGTTTCATTTCACCATCTGCATTAGAAAAGAGTGGGTTGGTAGCCTATGAGCATGCTAAATTTAAACAAGTCGAGATGGCTTCGGGGGGAAAAAAAAGCGGTAGGACCTAGCGTTGATAATTGATGCAGGAGCATCCCTCCACATCAGCCAGCCAGCCATGTCAGCACGTGTGCATTCAAGCTGAAGAGAGGTGCAGCCTTATTTTGAATTTGAAATTGAATGTAAATTAAATGCTTAGGTTGGTGAGCCACGGAAAACTGTGATTTTATGCAGGCGTTAGGTATATCAGCAATTAATGTTTGAATGTCTGAGATCTAGATTCGATTCTGGACTAGATCACCTATTCATTGTAATTAAATGTAATTTATTAGAGTAGGTGAATCTGGAGGGAAGCGCTAGATGAGCCCCTCAAGTAAAAGAGATTTTCAGATCTCATTTTGAGGGGTTAGTAGAGGTAGATGTTGAGAATTAAGGAGATCCAGAGAGAGCTCAGGAATACCATTGTGTTGGCAAATGTTGAACAAGCAACGAATGTGTGTTGATGGTTGTTGTCATTGATGGCAACAATGGAGATGGCAGGATATGAAGGATAAAAACCCTCGGGGATTTAGACATAAGAGCTCAGGAAGGAAGACAGAGATCTAGTGACCGTTGGATAAGAAATGTTCTGTACCATTGATCACAGCCCGTATCGGAGGATTGGGAATCGGGGTTTCACGACTCCCATGAACAAGTGCATCAGAAATCCTGAAATCATGAAATGCGATTTCCTGATACGAAAGATAGTGTGTGGGCCACCACGAAAGATCTGAGTTGTCAGATCGGAAGAAGACACCTGACAGCCATCAGATCTACAGAAGCTATGAGGGGGATAAGCCATCGGAGAATAGGGAATCGGAGTTTCACGAGTCTCGTTAACAATGACAACGAAAACCCTGAAATCGCGATATGCGATTTTACGATGTAATCGCAACCGTTGAGCCAATATTGCATCTGAACCGTTGATTCAACTCACGAAAGAAGACCATGTCAGCAGAGGGACACGTGGCACAACCAGGGAATGACAGGTGTCAGGCAGATTCAACACTTCAGGCACATGAAAGTCACGAATTAGAGTGACACGTGGCAGGATATAACACGTGTCAAACCACATGTGACATCAGCAGAGGCATCAATGATCGGGACCGTCCATATGAGGGACAGGTGTCGAAGATCAAGGCACCGTCGGCATATCAGATATCAGTAAATCAGAGTTCCTAAGGTTGAAGGAAACGAGAGATCGAAAGTCTCTAAATCCTGAAGGTATCGAGACCATCCATTTGAGGGATAGGTGTCGGAAATCAGGAGCGAGTCGGCATATCGCCAATCGAGAAATCGGAGTCCCCAAGGTCAAAAGAAATAGGACATCGAAAGTCCCAAAATCCTGACACAATCAGGACCGTCCATCTGAGAGGACGCGTGGCAGGAGATTGGTGCCATCGACGAAAGACCCGATAGGAGGTCGTTCATCGGTTAATCGGAAATCAGGATATCGGAGATCCCGGGCACAAAGTTTTTGTGCATTTCGAAATCGTGATCCGCGAAATCCCGATGAGTGGGGTACAGCTGTCAGCAGAACAGCGAAGGAGGACAGAGGATTAGTGGAGGCTAGCTTCCATAGATAAGGATACGGTTACAGGTAACGGTCACGTGAACCAGGTTCAGCCAGGAGAGCTGAAGCACATCGCGAATCGGGAAATTGCGAATCCCACAGACATAAATATTATCTCATCGTAAGTGTCGAAACTCCGATGGAGTGATAAGACCAAATTCACACAGAGACAAGTCATATGGGCCATGGCCTATAGCTAGCAGGGCTAGCACATGGAAAGGGGCACATCAGCATCGGGGATCGGGACTTTGTAATAACAAAGTCACTTGACATCAAAAACTCTGATTTCGCGAAATGCGAAATCGCAAGTGAATCTAGATCGTCAGATCCAGAAATGATCAGAACCTTTGATTTAAAAGGGCACGCGTAGGTTTAATTCAAATTTGAAACAGGAGCTTGATTTCCTCCAAGCAATAAATATTGGACCCGATGAGCGTTGAACGGGTCCTGGAGCAATGGGTTTAAAAAAGGGTCGATGCTCTTGGCAGAGATCAGTGTTGGAGGACGCGGAGGCCATTTTCTGACAGTAGGGATATCTACTGGTGGGTGAGGTCATTTGAGTAGGCAACATGGCAGGTTTGAAGAAAGAGGAACGTCCTTGTGGCAGTCGGGCAGCAGATATACATTGACAGAGAGATCTCAGCTGTGGGTTCTACAACCACGAGATCAGAGGCATCTTCTCCAGGTTTATTGAGTTATTTAATATGTGTCCTTTGGTAACTTCCTGACAGTCTCTAGATCTATGTTTACTCTTGAGATAATTTTTGTTACTGTCATAACCACTAGATGAAACTGCCTGATCTAGTGTGAAAATTAATGAAACATGGTCAGCAGTGAGTATGTGGGTTAAACCCTTCAGTAGTAGCAATCTGCCAGTAGAAACTGGTACTATCTTCAGGGCGTTGAAGCTCCCTTCCAGAAAAGGATGGTAAATGAGAGAAGGTTGTAGCCTTCTGCAGGTAGAAGCCTGCGTACTAGTATGAATCTGCACTAGTACATTGTTGTAGAATGTTTTCTTAATAATAATCATTGAAGATAGAGACAACAGCAGTGGTGGTTTTCTCCCGATTTGGGTTTCCACCTTAAATATTGGTGTTCATGTGTCCTATTCATCTGTGTTAGTTTATTTTGTTGAATTACTATTTAAAAGACATCTGATGAATGAAGAAATCCATAATAAGATCTCTGGATGCGCTACTGTTTTCATAAGAATATACAACAGCTGATCTCTATAAAGTAGACTAAAATTATTCAGTGAAAGAAAAGTTAAAAATCGATTGATTGCTCAAAATACTGATTCACCCCCCCTCTCAGTATTTTTCAACAATTGGTATCAGAGCCCGATCCTTCTGAAAAGGCTTAGCCGCTAGAAGGAAGATCAATCAAAATGAGAAATCAAGATGAAATGGCATCTATTAGGCCTCCACTCTTCAATGGAAACAATTTAATCTTCTGGAAAACAAGGATGAGATCTTATCTTCAATCTCTGGGAGAAGATATATGGGCTATTGTTGAAGGAGGATATCAATATCCATCTGCAGTACCAACATATCCAGCAAAAGGAAAAACCTATGAAACAAATGCAAAAGTAGTCAATGCTATGTTAGGAAGCCTAACTGAATCAAAATTTGTCAAAGTCATGCAGCTGAACATAGCAAAGGACATATGGGACAAAATCATTCTGAGTTATGAAGGTGATGCAAAGGTAAAAAGTGCTAAACTACAAACCCTCAGAATTCAATATGAGAATCTTAAAATGAATAATGAGGAAAGCATTGCCAATTTCTTTTTACGTATTCATGAGATTGTAAATCGCATGAGAAATCTAGGAGAAACAATAACCGAATCTACCTTGGTTGAAAAAATTTTGAGATCTCTAACTGCAAAATTTGAGTCAAAAGTATCATCTCTTGAAGAAAAGCAGGATCTTCAAAATCTTACTGTGGTGCAATTACATGGCATACTAACTGCTTATGAAATGAGAAGAGGAGGACCATCTGAAGTCAAAGATGCAGTCTTTAGAACGTCTACAAAAGGAATGGATGTACAAACAATAGAAGTATCAGGGTATATCTCAGAAGAAGATGAGGTAAACTTCGTGAGGAAACTTCAAATCGACACAGGACGGTTCAGAGGTAAGCTTCCTTTCAAATTTTTTGATTATGGAAGAGTTGGTCATTATGCTGCTAAGTGTCCTTATAAAGAAACACATAAAAAAGGGAAGGAAGCAGCAAGAAGGAATAAGAATCATTTTAGGTCTAAACAGAGTTTCTATACTCATGAAGATAGTGATGGGTTATCTGATA
>ML807478.1:27566-96101 GCA_009831015.1 Picea engelmannii | reverse complement strand
TCAAAAGGATCTGCTGATAGCAACTTATACACAAAAACTGAAAATGACAAACTACTAATTGTAGTTGTATATGTTGATGATATCATTTTTGGAAGTAATGAAGAATCCATGAGTCAGAAATTTGCTTCTGATATGCAACAAGATTCTAAATGTCTTTACTTGGGGAACTAACATTCTTTCTAGAATTACAAGTACAACAAGCAACAGATGGCATTTTCTTATCACAAACAAAATACCTTAAGCAAATCCTCAAGAAATATGGCATGGAATATTGCAAACTTGTAAGTACACCAATGATAACTGGGTGTAATATCAGTACTAATGATGATTCTCCCACGGTGAATCAGCCATAATACAGATCTATGATAGGAAGTCTACTGTATCTCACTGGGACAAGACCAAACATTATGCATCCAGTTGGGATTGTAGGACGATTTCAAGCCAATCCAAGAGAGTCTCACCTTCAGGCAGTGAAAAGAATATTCAAATATCTACAAGGAACTCAAGATTTTGGACTATGGTATCCAAGGAATGTTGATCTTACTCTTCATGCATACACTGATGCAGATTGGGCTGGAAGTGTTGATGATAGAAAGAGAACTAGTGGTGGTGCATTCTACATGGGGCCCCGGTTAGTATCTTGGTTCAGCAAGAAACAAAGTTCCATTGCCTTATCTACAGCAGAAGCAGAATACGTGGTTGCAGCATCTTATTGCACTCAACTTCTTTGGATGATGCAAACTCTTCAAGACTTTCAAATCAAATGTTCATCACCTATCTCTATTATGTGTGACAATACAAGTGCCATCAGTATCTCAAAGAATCCTATTATGCATTCCAAGACCAATCACATTCCCATCAAATATCACTTCTTACGAGAACAGGTGCTTGAGCAGAAGGTGAAATTGGAGTATGTTCCCTCCAACGAACAAGTGGCCGATATCTTTACCAAACTGCTACCCAGGGAAGCATTCGAATATCTCCGACAAAAACTGGGAGTAGTCTCTGCCATGTAGAGGATCAGGTCTAATTAAGTACATACATCTCAATTGGTTGATGCACTGGCTAAGGGGGAGCTTATTTAGCAGATACAACATGGTTTCAGGGGGAGCATGGTACTGTCCACTCTTTTCCATTGATGTCAAAGGGGGAGAAAGGAGTCGAGTTCGAAATGTGTTGAGTCTGCATGAAAGTGTTGCCATCAATGACAAAGGGGGAGATTGTTGGAAAATATTGAACAAGCAATGAATGTGTGTTGATGGTTGTTGTCATTGATGGCAACAACGAAGATGGCAGGATATGAAGGATAAAAACTCTTGGGGATTCGGACGTAAGAGCTCAGGAAGGAAGACAGAGATCCAGTGACCATTGGATAAGAAATGTTCTGGACCGTTGATCACAGCCCGTATCGAAGGATCAGGAATCGGGGTTTCATGACTCTCGTGAACAAGTGCATCAGAAATCCCGAAATCGCGAAATGCGATTTCTGGATACAAAAGATAGTGTGTGGGCCACCACAAAAGATCTGAGCCATCAGATTGGAAGAAGACACCTGACAGCCATCAGATCTGTAGAAGCTACGAGGGGGATAATCCATCGGAGAATCAGGAATCGGAGTTTTACGAGTCTCGTGAACAATGACAACGAAAACCCTGAAATCGAGATATGCGATTTTGCGATGTAATCGCAGTCGTTGAGCCAAGATTGCATCTGAACTGTTGATTCAACTCACGAAAGTAGACCATGTCAGCAAAGGGACACGTGGCACAACCAGGGAATGACAGGTGTCAGGCAGATTCAACACTTCAGGCACATGAAAGTCACGAATCATAGTGACACGTGGCAGGATCTAACACGTGTCAAACCACGTGTGATGTTAGCAAAGGCATCGATGATCGGGACCGTCCATCTGAGGGACAGGTGTCAAAGATCAAGGCACCGTCAGCATATTGGACATTGGGAAATAGGAGTTCCTGAGGTTGAAGGAAACGAGAGATTGAAAGTCTCTAAATCCTGAAGGTATCGAGACCGTCCATTTGAGGGATAGGTGTCGAAAATCAGGAGCGAGTCGGCATATCACCAATCGGGAAAACGGAGTCCCCAAGGTCAAAAGAAACAAGACATCGGAAGTCCCGAAATCCCGACACAATCAGGACCATCCATATGAGAGGACGTGCGGCAGGAGATTGGTGCCATTAGCGAAAGGCCTGACAGGAGGTCGTTCATCGGTTAATCGGAAATCGGAATATCGGAGATCCCAGGCACAAAGTTTTTGTGCATTTCGAAATCGCGATCTGTGAAATCCCAATGAGTGGGGTACAACTGTCAGCACAAAAGCAAAGGAGGACAGAGGATTAGTGGAGGCCAGCTGTCAGAGATAAGGATACACTTACAGGTAACGGTCACATGAACCAGGGTCAGTCAGGAGGGCTGAAGCACATCGCGAATCGGGAAATTGCGAATCCCATGGACATAAATATTATGTCATCGTAAGTGCCGAAACTTTGATGGAGTGATAAGACCAAAGTCACACGGAGACAGGTCATATGGACCATGGCCTATAGCTAGCAGGGATAGCGCATGGAAAGGGTCACATCAGCATTGGGGATCAGGACTTTGTAATGACAAAGTTACTTGACATTAAAAACCCTGATTTCACGAAATGCGAAATCGTGAGTGAATCTAGACCGTCAGATCCAGAAATGATCAGGACCTTCGATTTAAAAGGACGCACATAGGTTTAATTCAAATTTGAAACAGGAGCCTGATTTCCTCCAAGCAATAAATATTGGACCCGATGAGCGTTGAACGGGTCCTGGAGCAATGGGTTTAAAAAGGGGTCGATGCTCTCGGCAGAGATCAGTGTTGGAGGACGCGGAGGCCATTTTATGACAGTAGGGATATCTACTGGTGGGTGAGGTCACTTGAGTAGGCAGCATGGCAGGTTTGAAGAAAGAGGAACCTCCTTGTGGCAGTCGGGCAACAGATCTACATTGACAGAGAGATCTCAGTTGTGGGTTCTGCAACCACGAGATAAGAGGCATCTTCTCCAGGTTTATTGAGTTATTTAATATGTGTCCTTTGGTAACTGCCTGACAGTCTGTAGATATGTGTTTACTCTTGAGATAATTTCTGTTACTGTCATAACCACTAGATGAAACTACCTGATCCAGTGTGAAAATTAATGAAATGTGGTCAGCAGTGAGTATGAGGGTTAAACCCTTCAGTAGTAGCAATCTGCCAGTAGAAACTGGTACTATCTTCAGGGGGTTGAATCTCCCTTCCAGGAAAGGCTGGTAAATGAGAGAAGGCTGTAGCCTTCTGCAGGTAGAAGCCTGCATACTAGTATGAGTCTGCACTAGTACATTGTTGTAGAATGTTTTCTTAATAATAATCATTGAAGACAGAGACAACAACAGTGGTGGTTTTATCCCGATTTGGGTTTGCACCTTAAATCTTGGTGTTCATGTGTCCTATTCATCTGTGTTAGTTTATTTTGTTGAATTACTGTTTAAAAGACATCTGATGAATGAAGAAATCCATAATAAGATCTCTGGATGCACTACTGTTTTCATAAGAATATACAACAACTGATCTCTATAAAGTAGACTAATATTTTTCAGTGAAAGAAAAGTTAAAAATTGATTGATTGCTCAAAATACTGATTCACCCCCCCTCTCAGTATTTTTCAACACATTGTAAATTCAGGCATTTGCCATTGTTAAATATAACAGAGCAGTTTTTCCTGCATTTCTGTATGTTAAGTGAATGCCTGTGAGTGTTCTTTCATATGCTTTATTTGTGTGTTGTTATCATGCAATTGCAGGGGTTTGTTTAATTTCAGGTGAAGGTCTTTGAGGCTTCACACCAGGAGGGTGTGACAGAATGCTGTGAGTTCTGAGAGCTGTGCACAGAGGATGCATTTCTGAACTCTGCAGAGTCAGATGAAGGCATGCTGAGGCACAGGACTGAAATCATCAACTCAGAGGAAGAAGACCTCAAGGTTGCTGAATACCTTGAAGGTAAGGCTGTGTGAGAGTAGACACAATTGTAGATAGAATTCAGTTGAGGATTCTGTAGAGCTCTGCCAAGTGGGCATTGAGCATATGCACGGGTTGCGTTGGAGAAGAACTCTTCTAAGAGTTAGGTGAAGAAACCAGAATCACTGAGGATTCTGAGAAGCTCTTCCAGGAGGGAATTGAGCAGGTGAAAAGGGTGCACAGAAGGAGAAGATACTCCACCAGGAGGGTGTCAAGAAAGTGTGCAGGTAGGCATAGAGAGTGAAGAGAACTCTTTGAGTTCTGGAACTTGGAGGAAGAGTCCATTGAAGGATCTTCGCTTTTTTGGGTTACTGAATGCCCAGAAAGACCCAGTAGGGAGTTGTTGGAGTAGAAAGAAGAGTTCAGGAGAGAGAGTGATTCCACGCATAGAGTCAAGCTGCAAGGAGCGTAGAGGCTGAAGAACTCATTGGAGGAATTCAGAGTTTATAAAAGCTCAAGAGGAACAACGTTTATACATGCAGGTGAAGCTTAGAGTCGAGGAGCTTGCAGAGTAGAAAAGGAGACAAAGGCCAGAGCCTTTGAGAACTTGGAAATTGTCCAAGACTAGGAAGAAGAAGCACAGGAAGTCCAAGAGGGAACAAAAGCCGTCGCCAGATCGGCTGGGAAAAAGAGATCTGGACCGTTGAGGAGTTTATGTCCAGAAAAAGCTTAGGAGGGGCCTATAGGAGGAGGAGACCAAGAGCCATCGGATCTCATGCAGAAATCCCATCAGCCGTTGGATCGAGAGGAGTAGCGTAAAGTTATCCTCCAGAGGAGGAGTGCACAAGAAGAACAGATCTGGGTCATCAGATCTGGGACAGATACCCGACAGTCGTCGGATCTGTGGAAGTTGCATGAGGTTTAGCCATCGGGATATCGACCATCGGGAAATCAGGATTCTTGAGGTCATGAGAATTGGGAAATAAATAGTCGTGAAATCCCGACAAGATCACAGTCGTCTGTTAAGCAGAGACACGTGGCGGAGATCGGAGTTCATGAGTCCAAAGGACGAGGCGCCCGGGACACATGAAATCATGAAACTTCAGAGTTAATTGGAACCATCCATCTGCAAGGGCAGGTGGCAAAGGATCGAGCGTCATCGACACAACGAGAGTCTCAAGATTTAGGGTTCGAGACCTGTTGAATTCTGAAACTATGAGAAGAGACCACAGCCGTGGATCTTAGATAGGACGCGTGTCAAGGATCCGAGAGGAGTCGGAGTTTGACACTTCGTGAACTCTGGAAGAAAAGAAATCGTCGCATTTAGAATCACAAAATCTCGATATGCGATTTCCCGATTGTGACAGAGGTGGGCCACAGAGGAGCCTAGTGAGGAGGACAGGTGGCATCCCATATCAGGATTCGAAAAATTGGGGAATCCATGGTCGAGTGCACATTGACATCTCAAAGCATGAAACCTCGATGGAAGAATTGATCATGGTCATGGAGGTTGGTCACATTGGTCAGGAGCTGTAGCCAGGAGGGATAGCACGAGGAGAACTGGCGCATCGGGGATCGAAGAATCAAGAGTCCCGTGGACTTGTGCGCATTGACATTACAAGCCCCGAAACTCCGATGCAGGGGTTTTACTGAGGTCATATGGTAGCAGTCATGTGGATCGGTAGCTCAGCTATAAAGGACTGAGGAGAAAGGAGCGCATAGAGAAAAGGCGCTCATCGGTTATCGGGGATTCGAGTGGACAGAAACCCTCAACATCAGGGATAGTGAAACCCCGACGCCGATAAAATGTTTCCTTGAGGGGAATTTGGTCACGGATCATGCAAAAGGCCGAGACAGGAAGTACAAGACCTATGGATCAGGTTTGTAGTAGAGGATTCCAGCAGGGAATCTCAGGAGCCGCTTTGGCTCAGAATTGGGATTTAGAACAATCTTGTGAGCGCAGGAGCACGACGAGGTGGTGTTCGTGTCTCTTGATGTCAAGTGGTATCAGAGCCAATTACTTGTCTGTATATTTTAGGCAAGAGGAGAAAAGAGGAGGCGGAAGAAGACAGAGTTGTTGAGGACTCTGTAATGATTGTTTGCAGGTATGCAACAATCAAGGAGATAGTCAGCAGGACTGTAAGATGAAGCTGGAGACACTCTTGATGCAGAGTTATAGAAGCAGGTCTTCCAGGGTGGCAGATAAACACGGCAAGATGGCTACTAAAGGCCATAAGCATGCTGAAAAGAAGAGCCCAGAGCTGATGAGCATAGCAGAAATGGATAAAGAGCTCGCTGACATAAAGCGAGAGATGGAGGAGCTCGAATTTAAGATGCGGCAGGATAGGAAGCCAAGATGGGTGTATGAGTGGCCCATGAAGAAGCCAAAGATGAAATGGCCAGTCAGGGAGCTGATGGTCATAAAACAACATAGGATGTTAAAGGAATCATTGAGGTATGTTGAAAACCTGAAAGCCACAGAGGAGGAATTGGTTCAGATATGCGAACCAGAGACTGGGGAAAGTCTCAACAATTTGGAATCAGAAATGAGATCGGTTGATGATCTCAAAGACTGCCAGGAGGGCAGTGGAAGGTTTCCAAATTTCCAGATGGGCAAGGGAACAGAGATCATATCGGCTGAAGATCCCATGGACTGTCAAGAGGACAGTGAGGAAATTTTGCATTTCCAGCTGGGTAATGATCAGAGATCGCTACGGGATCTCGAAGACTGCCAAGAGGGCAGTAGAATCATCGTAGACTACCAGGAGGGCAGAGATGAGAATGTGAGACCATATGAGGGTCTCATGAACTCAGAGAAGAGTTCAATCCAACAAGGAGTGCTGATGAAGATGGGATCGATTGATCTCATAGTCTGCCAGGACGACAACAGGAACATCCCATTTTACCAGATGGGTAGGGATGAGCAGATGAGACTATCTATGGGTCTCATAAACTTAGAAGTGAGTTGGAATCATTCTGAGGAGCTAACAGAGTAGATGAGACTATTTGAAGGTGTCATAAATTCAGAGTTGAATTTGGATCAGCCGGAGCAACTGATAGAAGAGGAAAATGTGAGGAGCCTTATGATGATTGGTGGAATTGGAGTATTCCTACCATTTTCCTAGGAGGAGGCAGAAGTTTGTGTTGTAGAAGCAGAAATAACAGAAGGACAGTCACAACTGATGATGACTATCAGGAGAGAAGAGGGATTGGAGTAGACTTTGGGAGCTACCCACGCAGATGAAGATGATGAGAATTCTGAGGAATGGCTCAATGACTTCATCTAGGAAGTTGAGGAAGCTGTAGCATTGGAGATGACAGCAGAAGCAGAAGCAGAAGTGGAAGAAGAGAGTGATCATTTTGAGGAATGGCTAAACGCATTCAACAATGAAGCTGAAGAAACTGCAATGTGGGAGTTTTCAGCAGGAACATAAGGAGAAGAAGAAGACATCATTTTATTTGTTGATCTATGGGATCAAATTGAAGCCCTGGAAGAAAGGGTGAGAGTGCAGGGAAGGCACATCCAACAGGTGAAGTTGAAAGCTGAAGGAGGCATGGGAAATCATGATGATCTGCCAAATGGCCAAAAAAATTTGTAGCTGAGGAGACTGCACGAGAAGAGCCAGCCACCGGAGCAGCTGGATGAGGTCATAGAAGACATCAAAAGGTTGATGTTAGAATCAACAGACACTACGAACAGGGAGAGACTGAGCAGAAGAGAAGCGGCAACACAACAGCAACAACAACAACAGAATGGAGCAGATGAGGAGCTCTAGATATTTGTTTGGGATCCAGGAGGATTTCCAACAGCTTAGAGGGGAAGTGCATGAGCAGGAGCTCATGATTTTGTAGCTGAGGAGTTTGATGGAGGAGCATCCCTCCACATCAGCCAGCCAGCCACGTCAGCGCGCATGCATTCAAGCTGAAGAGAGACGTAGCCTCATTTTGAATTTGAAATTGAATGTAAATTAAATTCTTAGGCTAGTGAGCCATGGCAAACCGCGCTTTTATGTAGGCGTTAGGTAGATCGGCCATTAATGTTTGAATGGCTGAGATCTAGATCCAATTCTGGACTAGACATCCTATTCATTGTAATTGAATGTAATTTATTAGAGTAGGTGAACCTAGAGGGAAGCGCTCGATGAGCCCCTCATATAAAAGAGATTTGTAGATCTCTTTTTGAGGGGTTAGTAGAGGTAGATGTTGAGAATTGAGGAGATCTAGAGAGAGCTCAGGAATACCATTGTAAATTCAGGCATTTGCCATTGTTTAATATGAAAGAGGAGTTTTTCCTGCATTTCTGTATGTTAAGTGAATGTCTGTGAGTGTTCTTTCATATGCTTTATTTTTGTGTTGTTATCATGCAATTGCAGGGGTTTGTTTCATTTCAGGTGAAGGTCTTTGAGGCTTCACACTAGGAGGGTGTGAAAGAACGCTACGGGTTCTGAGAGACATGCACAAAGGATGCATTTCTGAACTCTGCGGAGTCAGACGAAGGTGTGTTGAGGCACAGGACTGAAATCATCAACTCAGAGGAAGAAGACCTCACGGTTGCTGAATACCTTTGAGGTAAGGCTGTGTGAGAGTAGACACAATTGCAAACACAATTTAGTTGAGGATTCTATAGAGCTCTGCTAAGTGGGCATTGAGCATACGCACAGGTTGTGTTGGAGAAGAACTCCGCTAAGAGTTAGGGGAAGAAACTAGAATCACTGAGGATTCTGAGAAGCTCTGCCAGGAGGGCATTGAGCAGGTGCAAAGGGTGCACAGAAGGAGAAGATACTCTGTCAAGAGGGCGTCAAGAAAGTGTTTAGGTAGGCATAGAGAGTGAAGAGAACTCTTTGAGTTCTGGAACTTGGAGGAAGAGTTCATTGAAGGATCTTCGCTTTGTTGGGTTACTGAATGCCCAGAAAGACCCAGTAGGGAGTTGCTAGAGTAGAAAGAAGAGTTCAGGAGAGAGAGTGCTTCCATGCATAGAGTCAAGCTGCAAGGAGTGTAGAGGATGAAGAACTCACTGGAGGAGTTTAGATTTTATAAAATCTCAAGAGGAACAACATTTATATGCGCAGGTGAAGCTCAAAGTTGAGGAGCTCGCAGAGTAGAAAAGGAGATAAAGGCCAGAGCCTTTGAGAAATTGGAAATTGTCCAAGACTAGGAAGAAGAAGTGCAGGAATCCCAGGAGGGAACAACAGTCGCCGCCAGATCGGCTGGGAAAAAGAGGTTTGGACTGTTGAAGATTTTACGTCCAAAAAGAGCTCAGGAGGGGCCTACAGGAGGAGGAGACTGAGAGCCAACGGATCTCATGCAGAAATCCCATCAGCCGTTGTATCGGGAGGAGTAGCATAAAGTTAGCTTCTGGAGGAGGAGAGCACAAGAAGAACAGATCTGGGTCATCATATCTGGGATAGATACCTGACAGCCATCAGATCTGTGGAAGCTGCACGAGGTTTATCCATCAGGATATTGACCATTGGGAAATTAGGATTCTTGAGGTCGTGAGAATCGGGACATCAATAGCCATGAAATCTCGACGAGATCAGAGCCTTCCGTTAAGCAGAGACACATGGCAGATATCTGAATAGCGTCAGAGATCAGAGTTTGTGAGTCCAGAGGATGAGGCATCCAAGACACGTGAAATTGTGAAACCCAAGAGTTAATCGGAACCGTCCATCTGCAAGGATAGGTGGCAAAGGATCGTGCATCGTCGACACATCGGGAGTCTCGAGATTTAGGGTCCGAGACCTGTTCAACTCTGAAACTATGAGAAGAGACCACAGCCATGGATCTCAGACAGTATGCGTGTCAAGGATCTGAGAGGATTCGGAGTTCGACACTTCGTGAACTCTGAAAGCAAAGAAATTGTCGCATTTAGAATTGTGAAATCGTGATACGTGATTTCCTGATTGTGATAGAGGTGGGCCACAGAGGATCCTAGTGAGGAGGACAGGTGGCATCCCATATCGGGATTCGAAAAATCAGGGAATCCGCGGTCGAGTGCACATTGACATCACAAAGCGTGAAACCCCGATGAAAGAATTGATCACGGTCACGGAGGTTGGTCACATCGGCCAGGAGCTATAGCTAGGAGGGCTAGCGCGAGGAGAACTTGTGCATCAGGGATCGAAGAATCGTGAGTCCCATGGACTTGTGTGCATTGACATCACAAGCCCTAAAACTCCGATGCAGGGGTTTGACTAAGGTCATATGGTAGCGGTCATGTGGACTGGCAGCTCAGCTAGAAGGGACTAAGGAGAAAGGAGTGCGTAGATAAAAGACGCTCATTGGTGATCGGGGATTCGAGTGGACAGAAACCCTCGACATCAGGGATAGCAAAACCCCGACGTCGATAAAAGGTTTCCTTGAGGGGAATTTGGTCATGGCTCATGCAGAAGGCTGAGAAGGGAAGTACAGGACCTGTGGATCAAGTTTGTAGCAGAGGATTCTAGCAGGGAATCTCAAGAGCCGCTTTGGCTTAGAATTGGGATTTAGAACTATCCTGTGAGAGCAGGAGCGCGACAAGGTGGTGGTCGTGTCTCTTGACATCAATAATTGTATAATAGACCTGGGAGTGTGTAATACCAGGTTGAAGGTATACGTCACTGCTCTCAGGGCGTACGACCTAATCATTGGAATGGATTGGTTAGAAGCTGATCGATCTTTGGTAGATTGTTTCTCAAAAAGGGTGCTCTATGTAGACGATGAAGGAAGGCCAGTGGAGATCCAGGGTGTATGAAGAAGGGTGTCATTACACTTTATCTCAAATATGAAGGTTAAGCGATGCTTGAGGCAAGGGTGTTGACTATATGTAGTGGAAGAAGTGAATGAAAGGAAGGGACCCTCCTTGGATCAGTACCCGGTATTGTCAGAATTTAAGGATGTTTTTCCAAATGAGTTACCAAGGTTACCTTCTGAGAGGGAGCTTGATTTTACTATTGAGGTAAAACCTAGTGAAGAACCAATTTCCAAGACTCCGTATCAGATGACAGCGCCGAAACTTTGTGAGTTTCAAATGTAGTTGAAAGAGTTATTAGACTTAGGGTTAATAAGGCCAAGTGTCTCACCTTGGGGTGCACCAGTAATTTTTGTGAAGAATAAGGATGGTTTCTCACAACTGTGTATAGATTACAGGGACTTGAACCATGATATAGTGAAAAATAGGTACCTAATGTCGCGAATAGATGACCTTTTCGATAAGATGAAAGGAGCAACAATATTCTCAAAGATTGATTTTTGATCAGGGTATCACCAGTTAAGGATTAAGGAAGGTGATATTCCTAAAACTGCCTTTCAAACTCAGTTTGGGCATTACGAGTTTGTCGTGGTACCTTTCGGATTGACCAATGCGGAAGTAGTATTCATGAGCCTCATGAATGTCGTATTCCGGAAGTACTTAGACCGTTTTGTACAAGTCTTTCTAGATGACATCCTCATCTATTCCAAAAATGAAAGAGAACATGAGGAACACTTACGAGTAGTGTTGTCCTGCCTAAGAGAGAACAAATTGTATGGGAAGTTTTCTAAGTGTTCTTTCTTTCAGAAAGAGATCCACTATTTAGATCATATCATTTTCGATGAAGGAATCTCTATGGACCCAGAAAAGGTAAGGGCCATTATGGAGTGGCCAGTGCCGAAAAAGGCCCATGAGGTGAGAAGCTTCATGGGGCTAGCAGGTTATTATTGGAGATTTGTGGAAGGATTCTCAAAAATAGAGAAACCCATCACCACTTTGTAGTGCAAGGGGCTCAGGTATGAATGGATGAAAGAATGTGATAGTGCATTCATTGAGCTTAAGAGGTTACTAACTAGTGCACCAATTCTATGAGTGTCGGATATGGAAAAGGACTTCACAACCTGCACAAATGCCTCGAAGCAAGGGTTGGGGGCTGTACTAATGAAGGATGGAATAGTGATAGCTTATGCATCAAGGAAGTTGAAGAAACACGAAGAGCTTTACACTACTCATGATTTAGAGTTGGCAGCTATAATGCTAGCTTTGAAACTTTGGAGGCACTATCTTGTGGGGCAAAACTTTGAGCTCAAAACAGACCATGAAAGTATAAAACATATCTTCACTCAAAGGGATCTAAATTTGAGGCAAAGGAAATGGAGTGAGTTTATGAGTGAGTACAATTTTGGTATTTCATACATCAAAGGAAAGGAAAATGTGGTCGCAGATGCCTTGAGTAGGAGGCCACGTGTCTTATCCTTGGTACGCTTAAAGGTCAATATGAGGGAACGTGTGTTGATGCAACTGCAAGGAGACAGTTGGTATTTAAAGGTTACTTCCAACCTCCAGAGTGGGAGGTAGTTAGATCCAAAGTATGAAGGATATAGTCTGGAAGCAGACAGACTATTGAGATACCAGGGAAGGATGTACATCCATGAAGATAGGGATATTCAAAGCATCATACTGAAGTAATCCCATAGAGAACTTTATTGTGCACATCCGAGTGTGAAGAAGATGTACGTAGACATGAGGAAGCTCTTCTTCTGGGTAGGAATGAAGCATGATGTAGTCCATTTCGTCGCCAAATGCCTAGAGTGTCAACAAGTGAAAGACGACCACCATCACCTGGAAAGCCTATTACAACCACATGATGTTGCTATGTCCAAGTGGAAAGTCATCTCTATGGATTTTGTTGTGGGGTTGTCGCTCACATCTCATAGACACAATGCCATTCTTGTGATTGTGGATAAGTTAACCAAAAGTGCTCATTTTATTCCGGTTAGAGACACTTACGATGTCACTGATGTGGCACGTGTGTTTGTAAGCGAGGTTATCCATTTGCACAAGACACCTAAGAAGATCATTTCAGATAGGGACTCCAAATTCACTTCTAGGTTTTGGACAAGTTTGCAGTCATCATTGGGGACTCAGTTGAACTTAAGAACAACTTATCATCTTGAAACAGATGGGAAAACTGAGAAGGTAAATCAAGTCATGGAAGACATGCTAAGGATGTATGTCATGGATAATCAAACCCATTGGGAGAAGTACCTGCCTTTGGTAGAGTTTTCCTACAATAACAGTTTTCATAGCTCCATCGGAATGCCACCCTACGAAGCTCTGTATGGAAGGCCATGCAGAACACCATTGAGTTGGGATAGATTAGAAGACCGAGTAACGTTTGGTCCAGAATTGATTCAAGAGATGGAGGAACAGGTGATTCAAATCAGGCAAAGACTAAAGGAAGCACAGGATAGGCAAAAAAGTTATGCGGATGCACACAGGACCGATCGAAGTTCTAAAGTGGGAGACCAGGTTTTCATTCGTATCAGGCCTAACAAGAGTACCTTACAATTCAGGAAGGGGAAAAATTCTTCACCTTGATTTATAGGACCGTTCAGAATCCAAGAGAAAATTGGACCCGTTGCCTATCGTCTCGTACTACCACCCCACTTGCATAAAATCATAAAATTTTTCATGTATCTATTTTACATCATTATGTTGATGATGAATCACATAAACTAAATTGGAAGGAATTGTAGGTATCGGACATGGGAACGTTCATGGTAGACCTGTTACGCATATTGGACCGTAGAGTCTGACAGCTCAGGAACCATCTGGTAGACCAAGTTAAGGTCCAATGGGACAAGTATAGTCCAGGATCTGCTACTTGGGAAGACGCCGAGACATTACAATGAGATTATCCCTCACTTTTTTGACCACCTTGAGAATATGTTTCTCGAAGGTGGGGTGTATGTAACACCACCTTTTGACATAGAAAACCAAGATTACCTAAGGCCTACATACTTTTATTTTCTATCCACAAGTGAAACTATTAAATGATACACTTGAACTTTTAAGAAGTATGAATTTTATGAATGTTTAAATGTTATTTATAATGATGGATATAATGCGATATATTGTGAGAATGTAAAATTTATGAATGTTTAAATGTTATGGATTATGATGGATATGATGTGACATATTTTGTGAATGAGAATCCTATGAAGGTTTAAGTGCTACTAGAATGATGTGGGATAAGATGCCATATGTTTTGTAAATAATAATTTTATGAATAGGTATCATTAATTGGATTATGGAATATTATTAGATCTATTTCTAACTTGAAAACTTTGATGTTAAAGTTGTTGGTATGCGGATACTGAATCAAAATTATAGTTGTATGCAATTTTATGATGATAATGCATAGAAATGTATGAGTTTGTGTTACAGAGTAATATGCAGGTTGTGGTCTATGAAATAGCCAAGGGATAATGATGATGAAAGTGGATGTCATGATCACTGGCCGAGAAACAATATGGTATGAATATTTGTATGTGACATTATATTAGTTTGGATGAAATGCTATGATATGTGGACCAGTGCAGGATTTCAGGTGATGAGACTGCCCAAAACCAAATAATTGATGACAAAACTCCTAGCAACATGGTGCCACTGTATATTCCATTGTAGGGTGTGGACCCTAGTTGTGACTAGGAGGGGTGGAGGCATTTCCCACCGTGTATCCTCCAAAACCTGAAGTCATGGGAGGATGGTGTTAGATCACGCTCCCCTAGATGTGTGATGATGACTTTTAGTTGCCTGTTGGGGAATATTGGTCAAGATAGTGACACTTCCTCTTACGGGTTCTATTTAGAGTTAGGTCAATATAGTTGACGCTCCAAGATAGTCCAGCAGAGGAAGGATAGGAATGGAAGATGAAAGTAAGTTAGGGAGGAAGGATGAGTAGAAATAGTTGAGAGGGTATGGAGATTTGTCTTATGGTGGAATTTATTGTTTTTTCTTCTGAAAAGAAAATAGATATATATGAATATTCATAATTACGTAACTAAACTACAATTGTCTAAATAACATTGTTGAGCTAGATAATTGTAATTAAAGGATTTCGCAAACACTTGATTGGTTTATTGTCTTTTATAAAATGAATAATCTTGTTGATTGGATTGGATGCCTACATAAATTACTATAAAGGTGATAGTTATTGATTATTAGTACATGCAGAAGACTTGTATGTACTAGCTACACATGCATTTCTTGTACATGTACACTAGTATGTATGAGTTTTCTTGTCTTACTTACTAATAATGATGGTTATTTGTTATGAATGTGTGAACCATGTTTCTTTTCCCTTGTATCATAGAATACTTTAACTTCGGGACAAAGTTTCCTGAAGGGTGGGTGTATGTAACAACCCTAGTTAAATAGTTACATAGGGTTTATCAAGTATAGTTAATTAAATAATTAATTGTCCTAATAGGTTTTAGTTAAACAATGATTATTTATTAATAATATTAATTAATTAATTATTAATTATTTATATCTATTGATTAATTAATTAATTAATTAATTAAATCATTAAAGGTTGGGTATTGAATTAAGAGCTTAATAATTTGCATTTATTTATCATAAAAATTTATGTATGCAGGGGGATGAAGCATTAAATGGAGGGATAAGGTGGGTGGAATTAAAGGAGGGTAGGATTCGGTGAATGGGGGGGGGATATGACTGGGCAGAGGCCTTCGGGAAGGGGATGAAAATTGGGGAGAGGAGCCAGGGGAGGACTGTATTTTTTGGGGAAGATTTTCTGGTTTGGAGTTTGGGTGAACCATTGCAGGGGGCACTAGGTTGCTAGGATTTTTGGGCTTGGGGGCTAGGAATCCTCATAGAATCCTAGAGCTAGGGAGCCGAACAGGATCTGTTCCTAGTTGGCAAGGAGGAAAATTCAGTTTCGGGCATAGTTTCATCTTGGGGCACAGTTTCAGCTTGGACATAGTTTCAGCTTGGGCTTGCACAAACAGAGTTGGGAAACAAATCACTTGACAGGTATTTTTTATTTTTTTTATCATGGCATGTCATTACTGTATGATGATTCAATATGTTATTTATGCTGTGTACATTATTCAATATATCATTTATATCATGTTGCCCATTTGGAATTTTGTTGAGCCATAAACTGTAAAATGTTATTTTGATGGTGTTATTTTTCTGAATATAGAACCATAACAGAAATTATAATAGAAATGATATGTTTAAATTTATGAAATTCTAGGTTTTGTTAGAGAGGAATTTACATCCATTTTCTTGCAGCTTATAAGAAGAAGTGACTCGATGTCCAATCTTATATTTCTTGAGAAGTGCCTTAATCTTGTTTCCTACGAATTTTTATCCTCCATCAATGAATATATCCCTAGCATCCCATACCTGTAATGCCCATATATTTCTAAACATCATTAAGTTTCATAAACATTTTTGTTCATAAACTGAAACAATAACTTCTTAGCATAATATTGTTTTTCATAACAGCAACTTCAGTAACTTAGATTTATCAATAAATACTGATTTCATGGAAGATTGAAATAAATACATAACTTAACAAAGTACCTGGTTCTGATGCTAATTTTTGTTTCCTCTGTGCCTCGTTGTTTTCTTCCTGATTCCCGCTACTAGATCAACCCTGCCACAAACAGGAAAATAACTGCCCAAAATTACTGTCCTCCCCGCCAACTAGGAAAACTACCTAGCTCCAGGATATCTACGGATATCCTGGCCCTCCGTGCCCAAAACCTCCAGTAACTTGGTGCCTCGCTGATCAAAATTCACAGTCCAGAACACTCTGTTCCTTGCTCACAGCAAGCCAACAGTCTACAAAATATCACAGGCTCGCAGCCAATACAACAGTGCACAGAAAATCGTTGCTCATAGCAAAATGCAGAATCTCTCCTCGTGGCAAAAGACAATAGTTCTCAGTCCACACAACCCACAGCATCCATCCTCGTCGAATGGTGTGCACATCCCCCTCTTCCCGTCCCTTATTCCTCCCTGCCAACCCACGCAATTACTGCACAACCACCCCCCGTCCTCCGTCCTTCATCCCCCATTAATTTTTTATCCTCTCGGGATTCATGGCTATCCCTCTCTGCATACACCACCATTTTTATATCATTTTTCATTGATCTTTTAATTTTATTTCAAAGGTCATTAAATGTGATCATCAGTTAATTTATTATTTTGTTAACTGCAATTATCCCTTAATTAAATCTTACTTAACAATCTTTAACCATTTATCAATTTAGGGTCGTTACAATACCAGACAAATATTTATTCAAACAATAAGTCCATACCAACTTTCTTTGTATCTTTTGAGAGAGCCCTTGCCTCTACCCACTTTTTTATGTAGTATGTGAATACTAGGATATAATATTTATGTTGTGATGATGAATTGATTGGGACCAAAAAATAGAGAGCCCATTTCTAGAAGGGTTCTATTACCAGTTGTGTTTCTAATGACATCTCATCAGAATGAATGGGTTGACCCATCCTCTCAAATATAGAATTTAGTGGGCCAATAATAACCCATACACAATGCTTTATGGCCAGTTCTTTTGTATGAAACAATCCCTCCACGGGGCCATCGTGGCAGGCCTTGAGAATGTCCTGAATTTCATCATGTCTTATATATCTTTGAATTATTGGATTTTCTCTTGTGTAAAAGAGGTATCCATATATCCATGAAAATATGGTACTTTGTTGGATGATATTTCTTCTTTACCTATGGGAGACATGGTGTGGTAGCTTCCCTGTAGCAATGTAATTAGCAATGTCTATGTACAACGGTGTATGAGAAGACATTGCGAACAAATGTTCGTCCAAACAAAAATCTTCTACATGAGAGTTATAATTATTTTCAATAAGTATAGATAACAAATCTCATACCACATTGTCTTTCCCAGGTTTATAAGTAACGGTAATGCAAAATTATTTAATTAATAATAACCATATAATAAATCATGCACTTGTAATGGGTTTACTATATAAATACCTTATAGCCAAATGATCTTTACGTATCAATACATGATATCCAGTTATGTAGTGTCATAATTTATTAATTTAAAACAAGAAAAACAAGGAACTCTTTTTCAATTACCATGTAATTTAATTCCACTGGTGCTAAGTTTTTGTTGGCATAATAGATGGTATAAGGTTTATTTTCCTCCTATTTTCCTAGTGTGTATCTAAAAATAGTGTCATAAGTGTCCGAGGATATGTGAAAGGGGATTTCCCAATCCATTCCACGTAAACTAGGAGTTGTACACACCATTGTTTTTAATTTTTCAAAAGCAGATCGACAATTGTTAGTCTATGAGAATTATGCATCATTCATAAGAAATGCAAACAGAGGGGATGCAATTTTAGAATAATTTTCAATGAAACAATGATATTATCCAGTTTCCCAAAAATATATGTGCCTCTTTATGCATTTTTGGAGGTGGCATACTCAAGATTACCTAACTTTTTGTTGGATCAACATGAATCATAGTAGCAGAGAGACAATTTCCCAAGACCACTCCTTTTGTCATCATTATGTGGTACTTTTTTGTACTTAGAGAGAGATTACTTTGCTTACATCATTGGAATGTATTTTCTATATTAGATATTGCCTCTTCAAATTCAGTTCCATATGGCGTAAAATCATCCATATATATTTTGACACTATCATTAACTAGATCAGTAAAAACACCTAAGATTTCCCATTGGAAAGTAGCAGGTGCATTACAAATTCCAAAGGGAAGGACATGGTATGAAAATGTGCCCCAAGGGAAGGTAAAATTCATCTTATCCTGGTCTTCAGGAGAAATCTTAATTTGATTATTTCCATTGAATCCATCAAGGAAAGAAAAATACTTCTTCCCTAAGAGTGTGTCTAGGACTTCATTGATAAATGGAGAGGGGAAATGGTTTTTTCGTGTAGCTTTATTTAATTCTCGATAGTCCACAAAGATCCTCATTTTTTCATTTTTATTTGGGACAATAGTGAGAGGTGACAACCATCCACTATCATATATCAGATAAATAAAATTAACATCCAACAGTTTCTGGAGTTCTTGTTTAACAATGTCCCTTAGGGAGGGGTTCATCCTCCTTTGAGGTTGTCGGGTGTAAACCCTTAATATCCCTATAATCCCATGCAAAGGCTCAATTTTATTCTTTTAGGACTTCTGACAGCTTGTCAATCTATCCAGGGGTCAGGTTCAGATTAATGTTTAGTGTTTTCCTTAGCTTGATTTCAACTTGGGTGCTATCATGAATCACTATTTTTGGTAAACCTTCTTCTTCTTCTTGTTCCAGGTTTGGTTCATAAATATTAGGGTCATTGTTATTTACTACAATTTCTATTAGGTGATACACAAATTGGGGACAAAAGGAGGGATTACTGGTAAATGTTTTTATAACATCATCTTCTTTTTCAGTTTTAAAATACAGGGTTCTTTCAATTGTTAAAGAAAGTTGGAAATTTTTTTCTTCAAGCTCAAAATCAACACATAAAGGATTTTCACATTCTATGATGGGATTTTCTAGTGGTAAAGGACCATATATTTCTTGGAATCCCCATGGGAAATTTTCATATTCCCTTTTCTGCATCTGATATAGGCATTAGTCATGGCTAGCCATGGTCATCCAAAAATCAGAGGGTGGCCTTCAAGGTGATATTTTTTCCATAGGACTTGGAAGTTTTCTGGATATTCCTAAGAGTCCACAAGAATCATAACAACCTCCATGATCTCTTCTCTTCAAATGGTGGACTGATTGACCAATTTAAGGACTTTTGGGGTTGGTTTAAGGGTTGTAGATCCTAAAATTTTTGAGGTTTCCTTAGTCATGATATTAATGGATTTCCCAGATCAATTAGTGTATTGGAAAGATTTTTCTCTTCGATCTAATAGTGATTTTCAGATTCCCAGGGTCATCATATTTGAGGGGTGTGTCCCTACCCAAAATCGAATTATATAGTTTCCCCAACACATGGATATTGGGAGGGTATTTAGGGTTCCTTCAAAATTCATTAAGGAACAACTCCCAAAGATTCTTGGCATAAATTGGTACATCCCTTATTGCTTGTAACAACATGATTTTAGCACACAGGTTCTAGATTTCTTGCAATAGGTTAAATTTAGGTTGTGGGGTATCTTAGCTATGTTCATCCTTTCTGAATATGGAGGAGAAACAACTTGAGCATGAGTTGGTCTTGTAACAACCTCTTGTTGTGATGTTGTTATTACTCTTGAATTTAAAACATGTGTATAATTTCCTTCATGATGTTGCTATGTTTAAGGAGGTAGGGTTTCGTCCTCCAAATGTTAAGTGATTATTAGTGAGTTTTCTGAGTGAATTACCTTCCCATACTTTGACTATCTAAGAGGAATTACTCTTGGGATTATGATGATGATACCCACATGAAACCACTTTTGCAACTCTATGATATTATGATTCTTACTTTGAAATAATCTCTTATATATGTTTTCATACCTTGATCCTTTTTTCCTTGACCTTCTCTACCTACATGATTATTAGTTTTTAGAGTTCTTCCTCCTCCTCTACCTTTATTCATGCATCCTATGTGCTTTTTAACCCATGTAGTCTATATGCTCTCATATAGGTGGGATGAGAGCCTATCAGGCATAACCCAGGGTGTGATGATATATGTGTAGGTTATTACCTTCCATATTTAATTATCAGGCCCCAATAGTGCCAGAGATAGTTCATCTAACCCAACACTAAGTTGTACTCCTGTGCCCTTATAACCTCCTCGACAATGGCGCCAAAATGTTGGCGTTTTTAAATGACTTTTTGGGACAACTAAATAACACTCACATTAATTGTCAAAGTATACGCATGCTACAATTTATTCTATAATGTTAGTGATTCTAGATGATCACGCAAGAAATGAATAAAAAATTCAATCAATTTATTATTCTAGTTTATTCTGTCTAATTCTTTATAAAAAGTCATAAGAAAGGAAGGTATAACTTAATCCAAACTACTCTTGACTAAAAGATGATCATAATTAATTCACACAAAATGCATAGAAAAGGAAGTCACTCCAAATCCACACAACTCTGTTGGAAGGAAATCAAATGTAAATAACCCAACAACACCTTCAATCAAATCGCAAACTCATGATGATTTCAAAGAGAATCCACTTGCTATAATTAAAAACAAAATCTATTTATTAGAAGAAACCCAATGATGCACATATATCAATCAAAACTACAATCAAAAGTAACAACAATGAAATAAGCCCTAGATTATTTCTAATAACCAATCAAATTGTTTAAGTAACAATGCATACAATTAACACTTAGTTGAGAACAAGTAACAACACGCAAAATTAACAAAGATCATAAACAAGTAACAACTCACATGAATGAAAATAACTTCAATAATTAAAATTGTAAAACAATCTATGACAATATACTAAATGAAAAAATGAATTGCAACACATGCTTAGAGAAGGGGGCCCTTCCTTCAACAATCGGGGTTGCTGAAACAATCTCACAAATGAATACTCAGATAGAAGAAACTAACATACTCATATATTATGAAAGGGGATCATACAATGAGTTCACAAAACTCTACTATACACTTTGTTCTATGCTCATTCAATCCCCCCAATCCAAGAGGGTTACTATCATTTATACATCTCCATATAATAGTTGTTATAATTAGAATATTTGATATGATCGATACATAACACAAGATTCATTACATATTCATGTTGTTACAACCAATGAACAAAATAGTGTATTCTGTTGCATTATCAAAACCACGATTAGTTACAATATATGGAACTTTCATCCCTTTTGATAATTCGTTCTTACCACGCTGGAGTCTTTTTTCTCCTATACTTGAGCATTGGTCAAAGAAAGAATTCTCAAGTGTCAATGGAACCGTGGAAGTGGCAATATCGTAGTTCAAGAGGCAAAAACATCTAGAAGTAACAACATATCGAAAGGGGACATCATATTGAGCTTGTAAGGAGTAACAACATCAAATCCTTGAATGAACATAACCTATTATGAACCTGCAAGTATATTCTCCCAAGCCATCTTATTTGTAAACCCAAAACCAAGTAAGAAACCACTTAACAACCTATATTACTACTTAAATAATGCAATTCATAAAAATACTGTACCTTGGGTAAGAACAAGACCTCACAGGTCGGATATTGTCAAAAGAAGGTAAACGACGACCTAGAATATCGCTAAAAAAGGTAAATAGACGGAAAAAAGGGTACAAATCAAGGGCCCAAAAATTGTATGTGCATCAACACCTTATATTGTATTTTCAATTTGTCTTGAATAGAAGGTACATTTTGTTTTCTTGGAAAAAAAGTGTGAAGTGGATTTTTCAAAGGATATTCATAATAAATAGAGAAACCTTGTACATCGCATATAAGGTCATTTTCAGAGGAAGCATCCATCGCAATTTTTCATAAAACTAGGAATACCAATATATTCTCATAAGACAATGAAAAATCCTAAAGGTCCTCATAATCTTAAGAGTCTTGTTAATTTGCAAATTCTAACAAGAACTATGAAAATCCCTCCAAATTACTTCCTCTTAATGATGAATGCACATGGAATAGTAAACTCTTAAATGAATTTATGGCCCTAATAAACTTGGTATGACAACCCAAAATCTTTTTGAGAGCTTGCATTCAAGCAATCACCAAACCCCTTCAACTTTTAGGAAAACTATTGAATCTATACATTGCATGGTAAAATTATACATCTCAAATGAAGAAGCTTCACCCATGACCAAGTAGAGGTCAGTGGAGGGTACATGCATGATCTCTACATTCCATGATAAAACCACCAATTCACAAAAAAGAGGTTCTATGTGCATTTTTCACATCCCATAAGAGGAATCTTAGGAAGAAGCATTGCACAACCAAGACAAACGTGACCATCCTAGTGGAGTGTAGGTAGGGCAATGAATACAAACCATCACCTTTGAAAGTCCTTGTCATAAAAATAGGATGGAAACAATTAGGCTCTCAAATTTCTTTTATTTGTTAAACAAACTATATATCCTCTTAAAAATAGCACAAAACCTTGGGAAAATTCATCACATTTGTTTTCTTCCACCAATGAGAGAGATACTATTGATAATTTACCATTACTCGACAAATAACATATTAATACTATTATTTTTATATTAAAAAACTATGGGCAAGAAAAACCCTCCTAAATATAAATTTATGGGACTCAGTTAATAAATGAAAAACTTAGACCCTTCCTATAATGGGGATAATTTTTTTTATGGACAACTTCCATGGTCAAATTTCCCATTAATGAGGTGGAACTATAACCTACGATAAAATTTTGACTAGATTTGGATAAGAATTTTTGTAGGAAAGAGGTTGAATTTCTCTATTTATTAAATTACACTTTTATGATTAATGATAGGGAATAAATATTAAAAAATATTAGAAATTTATTTAGTGTTTTATGATGGATTTTAGTGGTTTAATATGAAGTGACTTAAAATGTGGAAAAACTCAACATTTACTATGAGTACAATTTTTTGTCCTGCTAACTCATTTTTTGAAAATTATGATGATTTGGGTCTTTTCAAAATGGGATAAAACCCCTCAAAACAAATTCCATGGTCAAATTTAACTGTGACTTTGGGAAAAAATCCTACCAAATTTGGGAAATAATTATTATGGAAAAATGGTTGAGTTTATACACTTTGTAACTTCATTTATGATGACTTATGATGGTTAAGAACCACTCTGCAAAGGTGCATGCTATCTCATGAAAGCTCAACACCTCACCTTTGAAATATTCAAACCTAAGTATATGTAATAATACCATCCAATATATAATAAAAAAACCCCATATTCACTAATATATAATCCCCCTTTGACATGAATGGTGAACAAATTCATTTTAAAGTTTCAACAACAACACCACCCTATTTCCACTGATCTCCAATCCTCCAAATCCTATTTGACACTCTTCCTTTATATATATATATATATATATACTATACATTCATTTTAACATTGGTATTTAATGAGTTGCATGTAAAGAGGAGATTATACTTATAGAATTATTGACACATTGAGTTACTTGGTAAAATTATGAAAAGAGTTGGATAAAACAATTCGCATAGAAAAATGTTGAATTTGTCCACATATGAAGCTATTTGAATTTTTTCATTAAACATAGTGAATCAATATTGAAATGATTAGATATTAAAATATAAGTATAAGTACTAACAACATTCTATCTAATAACAACACCGTACTTTCACAGATCTCCAAATTAATTTTGAAAGATTCAATTCCTTGTATACACAATAATAACATCTAAATTTGTGAATTTCCAAGCCTTCTTTGAAAAACTTGTTTTCAATATATACTATAAATTTCTCATATGAGAAAATTATATAATCATAAAACTTTTCCAATATTGACAATAAGTTGGAAAAGACGAGCAACAAACATCCTTTTGAACCTGTTTGAGTGACCAGGCATGTTTTCAACCTTTTGTGCTAAGATAAATTTATGTTGGAACATTGTATGTGCATCAACACCTAAGGATTGTATTTCAAGTTTGTCTTGAATAGAAAGTACAATTATTTCAAATGATATTCATAATAAATAGAGAAACATCATAAAGAACATATAAATGTCAATTTAAGAGGAAGCATCCATTATAATTCGTCACAAACCTAGGAATACTAATAGATTCTCATAAAACAATGAAAAACTCTAAAGGTCCTCATAAGATTAAGAGTTTTTTTCACTTGAAAATTCTAACAATAGCTATGAAAAACCATCAAAATTCCTTCCACTTAATGACTAATGCACGCATAATGGTAATCTCTTAAGTGAATTCATAACCCTAATAAACTCAATACAATGACTAGAAAGCGTGATGAGAGAATATATTCAAGAAATCACAAAACCCCTTCAACCTTTAAGAAAATTGATTAATCTATACCTTACATGGTAAAATTAAAAATATCACTTGAAGAATATTCACATATGACCAAGTATAATTCAATGGAAGGCGCATGCATGATCTCTACATTCCATGCTCAAACCACCAATTATGAAAAATAGAGGTTCCATGCGGATATTGCAAATCCCATAAAAGGAACCTTAGAAAGAAGCTATGCCCAACAAAGACAAAGATGAACAACCTAGGGGAGTGTAGGTAGGCCAAGGCATACCAACCATCCCCTTCCCATGTCCTTTCCATATAGCTAGGATTCAAAAGATTAGGCTCTCAAGCTTTTCTTTTATTTGTTAAATAAACTATTTTAGCCTCTCAAAAATATCCCTAAATCTTGGAAAAATTCATCATAGTTGTTCTCTTCCACCAATGAGAGAGATACTTTTGACAATTTACCCCTTTCCCAAAAATACCATATTAATACTATTATTTTTACATTAGAGAACTATAGGAAAGAAAAATGTTCCTAACGATAATTTTTTGGGAGTGAGTTAATAATTGAAAAAATCAAACCACTTCCTATAATGGGGAAATGTTTTTGAGGACCAAATTCCATGGTCAAATTTCCCATTAATGAGGTGGAACTATAACTTCTAGTAGGAAAGAGGATGACTTTGTCTAGTTATTAACTTCCACAAATTTTTTGATTGATGGTTAGAAATAAATGCAAAACAAAATTGAAAATTATTTCGTGGTTTATGATGACTTTTAGTGGTTTAATATGGAGTGATTTAAAAACTAGACAATCTCAACATTTTATGTGAGTGCATTTTTTTTCCTGGAAGGAAAAGTTCATAGCTCTAAGTCACTCAGTTTTTCAAATTATGACAATTTGGTTCTTTTTGAAATGGGATAAAACCCCTTACACCAATTTTCCATGGTCATATTTAATAATAACTTTGGGAAAAATTCCTCCCAAATTTGGCAAAGAATTTCAATGGAAAAATGATTGAGTTTGTCCACTTTTTAACTTCTTTTATGATGGCATCTAATGGTCAAGAACCACTTTTAAAAGGTGAATTCTAGCTCATGAAAGGTCAATACCTCACCTTTGAAATATTCAAATGTGAGTATAGTTAATAATATCACCCCATACATAATAACAACACCCCATATTCACTAATATCTACTCAAAGGGGTGCCAACAAGGATTACAAGGGTTTCCAGTAAGGTGAAACCATGTGTACTTTCTACATGTATTCTTTCCTACCAGAATTTTACACACCGAATTACATATCATTGTGTTATTTAAATATGCCTAAACTGTAAGTTTTAAACCTTTTACAACAATGTAATGCACACACTGATTTTTAAAAGCATAAAAGAAAACAATTGCAATAACATATATGCACATAGATTTATCCCGAATTAGAAAAAAAATCAATCTGTTTAGAGATAATTTATATTCATTGTTTACAATGAAATATATAGAATACCATGACATCCAAAAAAACCCTAGTTCCAACTTTAATTCCTTAATTGAAATAAAAAAACCATGGGATGAAATACCATGAACCACTAAATCATAAAAGGTGAAAAATTGCTCAATAAATTTGGCGAATAACCCCCCCTCAAAAAAAAAAAATTCTGGTCTCAATCATTTAGAGAATATAGCACATAGCCAACATTATCCCACTTGTTGTTTTTTTTGCATACATGGGTCACATGCTTTCATGATAAAATTCCATGACATAAATGCTCATTGATTCTCTACACCAATACAATTTTTACTGTTCATAGACTTTGTTAATGAATTTGCAACACTCTTGAAAGTGTCTGCCTTCACCAACAACACCTTCTTCTCTTCAACGATGTCTTTGACAAAATGATATTGACCATCGATATGGTTTTTATTAGAATGATAAGTTGGGTTTCTCGCCAAGAATATTGCACTCTAACTGTCACATTATAACCTTGTAGCTTCCTATACCAACCCAATACATTAACACAATATCTATAACCATATTGATTTCTTTCTTGCATGAGTAGCTACAATGTATTCATATTCTGTATTTGAGAGTGCCAATACCAACTATATTTTTCTCATCCAACTGATTTATTATCCAAATAGGTTAAACACATATCCACTTGTAGATATTCTACAATAAAAATCTACAACTCAATTTGCATGAACAAATCTGTGTATGTCCAACACTATGTCCAATCCTGGTCTTCCTTGGTAGAAAAATCTATAAGTAGTAGTGCCATGCAAGTACCTTGAAACATTATTTACTATTTCCCAATGCTCCTTCCGTAGTTTTGACCCATAACTGCTTAGCACAACCCACCCGGTCTAAGGATCGTTCAAATTGCTCTTTTGAGTCGAAGCGACTCTTTTCATTCCCTATTGGAATCTCAAATTTCCGATCCACAGGTCCTTCTTCTTCTGTCACGGCCTATGTACATGTCTGTGACTTTTTCCCTGATATGAAATTTCAGGTTTCAGAACTACTTATGTCCCGACGTCAAGAGTCCTTGACTCTTCGACCTCCCGATATTCGAAATGTTGATTTTCCAAAATGGATTTACTTGTGGTTATCCCCCTGGGATATACCCTTAGTCCATATGACCTCCCCTCATATGACTGCAGCCTTCTTCGGGGTTCATTGACACAAAGAGCTCAGTGTTCTGTCCTCAAGGCTCCCAAAAAACCGATTTCTGAAATACCAAAACACTTTGTTTCCCGACGTTTTCCTCCCTTCGTGATTTTAGGCTTCCCAACATCGAAATGCTTTGTTGTCTTGGTCTTTAGGATTCCCGAAATGTCGAATTTTGGTATCCTGAAATACCTTCCCCTGGTTCTTGAATTTTCAGAATTTTGGAGTTTCAATCCCCGAAAACCTCTGAACCCTTATCTTCGAAACTCCCGAAGTTCTGAACTCCAATACGCTGAAATGACGCCTCCTACAAATCCTTTCATAATTTCATGTTTCAGGCTTTCCTGATGCAAGGTCTCCTTTGCCCTTGCTCTCTCTCACACTTTCGGTATTCGAAATGCTGAAGTTCCCTCCTACTGCTATGTGTCCTCTCCCTGGACGCTTCTGATCCTCTTTCGAATTTTGGGAGTCCACAATCCCTTTGGCACAATTCCTTTGTCTTCTCGAATCCCTGGTGCCTAAAAACCCAGTGGAATCCTCGATATCCTCCATGTGTCCTCCTACGAAGGGACAGTCTAGATCGTTTTCAGGACTTCACCGTTGACGAAGTCGAAACACTCCCCTCTATGTTTCCCAATGTCTAAATCCCTGAAATGGGTGATCTTGAGACATGTGTCCTCCTCTACACGGACGTCTCAGATATCTTCGCTTATTTTGGGACTATCACTATGGAGTGTCCCGACCTTTCGCCATCAGGACCTATGAAATCCCGAAGTCCAAAATCTCGATATCCACACCTGCTTCGGTACTTTTCTCCTCTTCTCACAAGGGTTAAACCTTGTTCTTCTTCTGACAGATCAGACGACTATCGACAATTTGTGTGAGATCCAACGGCTCACATATGCTCTTGTTGGGCATGCCTCCTACGCTGCTCCCTGGACATGGAAATCCAAGGGTCCAGATCTCTTTCTCGACCTGATCCGATGGCAGTTATCCTCCTCCTGAGCATCCGTGTTATTCTTGAACTTGGAATAATTCTCCAAGTGTCCAAAGGCCTCGATCTTTGCTCTTTCCCTCTGTGAACTCTACAACTTTGAGTCTCGACCATGTTCTCAACAATGTTGTTCCTCCTAAGCTTTCGGGACCTGAAAATCTCCACAGAGTTGTCCCTTTCAACCTCTACAACCTCTTGTGGCCTCTATACACAAAATCACTCTCCCTCTTGAGCTTGGTCTTCTCTGAAACCTTAAAAGGTTTTCATGACTCCTGCACACCTTGCAGAATCTCTACATGCTAACTCAGTGCTATCTGTTCTGAGCTTCTCCACTACTCAGATCTCTAAGGGGACTTCACCCTTTTCCTTCCTTCTCCTTTAGATGGAGAATCTGATGCCCTCCTAACACTCCTTTTCTCAAACAAACTTCTTGCTGAGACTGCAGGGTGTTCAACAACCCTATGAAGATCCTTCCTTGGAATCTTCTTCTATTCTAGAACTCAAAAGAGTTCTCTCTGTGCGCTCTGACACCTACTCAATGCCCTCCTAGCAGAGTGTCCAGAATCCTCAGTGATTTTGTTTCTCTATGAACTCATAGAAGATTTCTTCCTCGGAACTCTATGCCTGTGCTCAATACCCTCCTGGAAGAGCTCTATACAACCCTCAATGATTCTATATTCCTCCTGAAATCAACAGAGTTCCTCTGTGCACTCTATGCACCTGCTCAATGCCCTCTTGGCAGAGCTCTACAGAACTCCTTAGAGATTTTATCTTCTACTATTCCATCCTCTACACAGTCTCACCTCCAATATATTCAACAACCTTGAGGTCTTCCTCTGAGTCAATGATTTCAGTTGGTGTGCCCTCCTAGAACGTCTTTGTCCAAATTCCACAGAATTGGAAATGCACTCTATGCACTGGCTCTCAGAACCCGCAGTATTCTGTTACACCCCCTTGGCATGAGACCACAAAGAACCCCAACCTAAAATAAAAGAATGTACAGATAAACAAAACTTTATGTCCCTACAAATGCACACTAACACACATTCACAAGATATAAAGAACACATAAAATCATTCACACAACACAAAATGACATGCAGGAAAAAACTATTGTTTGTATTAATGTAAAATGCCTCCTTTACAAGGTGTTCTTGAGCTCAGATTTTGACAAAGTCTCGGATCCTTCTTCCTTCTCTACTCTTAGATTCTCTATGTTGTCTTCGAATAACCCCTAACAAGACCAAAAAATATCTTCTACATGAGGGGTCTCTTTGATCTCTTCCCTCCAAGCTACCTACCCTATTCAATTACATTGAATGGGATATATAGTCCAGAATCGGATCTAGATATAGGCTTACAACCATTAAAGGATATCTATAGCTATGCCCGCACAAAGGCACAGCTTCATGGATCAATAGCCTTACATGCATTTAATTACATTTACATTCAAATTTTAAAATGTGAGAGGGTTGGTGCCTCTTCTCCTCATTGAATGTGTGCGTTGATGTGGGATGGTTGGCTGGCACATGGCTGGCATGGAGAGATGCTCCTACATCATACTCCTCAGCTGTAAAATTCATGAGCTCCTTCTCATGAGCTTCCCATCTCAGCTGTTGAAATCCACTTGGATCCCAAACAATTCTTGGGAACTGTTCATCTTCTCCACTTCCCTGTTGTTGTTGTTGCTTCTGCTACTTGGTCACTACTGCTATTGTTGTTGCTTCTCTTCTACCCAGGTTCTCCTCATTGGAATTCTCTACTAATCTCAACATCAGCCTCCTGATGTCTTCTATCATTTCATCCAGTTGCTGCAATGGCTGGTTTTGTCCATGCAATCTCCTCAGCTGCATTTTATTTTTGCAGATGGAAAGATCATCACAATGTCCCATGTCATATTCTTCATCCTCTGTGGCCTCAACTTGCCACCTTGTTGCAAATTTCATCTCTGTAGTCTCCTTACTGAACTATTGTTTAGCCACCATCTTTGACAATTCTTTTGTTATTCCTTTTGTTGGTATGTGTCCAACTTCTTCCAGCTGCTCCTCAGCATGGAATTTCCCTTCATCTGCTTCCAACTTAACTTGTTGTATGTACATGCCCTACACCTTCACCCTTCTCTCCAGGGCTTCAAACTCTTGATACAGCTCAGTGAAATCTATGATGTCTGCTTCCTCTTCTTTTTCTCCTTCTGCAAGCTTCAATGCTGCAGTCTTTTCAGATTCCTGGCTGAAAATATTGAGCCATTCGCCGGAATGCTCATCTTTTTCCTCTTCTTGGGTAGCCTCTAACATTTGTTCCAATGCTCTGATAGTCACATCTGGCTATCCTTCTGCTACTATATTAGCAACACAAACTTTTTCTTCCCCTAGGCAATGTGGCAAGAATATCCCAATTCCTCCAATCATCATAAGATTCCTCTGATTCTCCTTCTCTGTTAGTTGTTCTTGCTGATATGAAATCATCTTTGGGTTCATCTACCCTCCCTTTCCCTCCTGACAATATGGGATTTCTCTGTTGTCTTTTTGGTAGTCTATGAGATCCCCAGATCCCATTTCATTGCCCACTTGGCAATGTGAAATTCCCCGACTTTCCTCCTCACAGTCTATGAGATCCCGCAATGATATCATTTCATTTCCCTCTTAGAAATTGGGAATTTTTCTTTTTCCCTCTCGGCAGTCTTTGAGATCTTTAGCTGACCCCATGTGATCCTCATTACCAAGGTTTCTCCCATCCTCTAGTTCACACACCTGAAGCATTTTCTTCTCTAGTCTGTTGAGGTTTTCAGCATGCCTCAATCATCCTTTTAACAACCTCTATTGTCTTCTAGCCAATAATTCTCTGACTGGCCATTTTATCTTTGTTTTCATGGGCCATTCATATACCCATCACGACCTTGGATCCTACTGCATCTGCAATTCAATTTCATCCATCCTTTCCCTAATCTCGGTAAGCTCCTTGTCCCATTTAGTGTTCTACTGCTGTTGGTGGTTCTTCATTCCACCATGCTTATGAACTTCAGTGGCCATATCATTGTCTTATGTCTTCCCTCCTGGAAAACTTGATGTCACTCTGCAACCCCGAGTGGTTTTCAGGATATCCTATAGTCCTCTTGATTGTCTTCTTAATTGTTTCCTACCTACAAACAATCATCACAAAGCTCCCAACACTATGTCCTCCTTTTCCTTCTCTCTAGCTGAAGTATACAAACAGATATTCAAGCTCTGATACCATTAACTGGTGCAACCCCCCCTACCTCAGCAGGTTCTGTCTGACCTCCTGGTCTAAGGATCATTCAAATTCCTCTTATGATTCGAAGCGACTCTTTTGATTCCCTATTGGAATCTCAAATTTCCAAGCCACAGGTCCTTCTTCTTCTATCACAACCTATGTACACATCTATGACTTTTTCCCCGAAAGGAAATTTTGGGTTTCAGAACTACTTCTGTCCTGACGTCAAGAGTCCTTGACTCTTCAACCTCCCGATATTCGAAATGCCAATTTTCCAAAATGTCTTTACTTGTGGTTAGCCCCCTGAGCTATACCCTTAGTCCATCTAACCTCCCCTCATATGACCGCAGCCTTCTTCGAGATTCATCGACGCAAAGTGCTTGGTGTTCTAACTCCCGAAAAACTGATTTTCGAAATATCAAAACACTTTGTTTCTCGACTTTCTCCTCCCTTCATGATTTCAAGCTTCCCAACACTGAAATGATTAGCTCTCTTGGTCTTTAGGATTCCCAAAATGCCAAATTCTAGTATCCCAAAATACCTTCCCCCGGTTCTTCACTTTTTGGAATTTCGGAGTTTCAATCCTTGAAAACCTCTGAACCCTTGTCTTCAGAACTCTCAAAGTTTTGAACTCTGATACGCCTAAATGACGCCTCCTACAAATCCTTTCGGACTTTCGTGTTTCTAGCTTTCCTGATGCAAGGTCTCCTCTACCCTTTCTCTCTCTCGCACTTCTGGTATCCAAAATGCCGAAGTGCCCTCTTGCTACCACGTGTCCTCTCCTTGGATGCTTCCAATCCTCTTTCTTATTTTGGGACTCCACGATCCCTGTGGCACAATTCCTCTGTCTTCTTGAATCCTCGATGCCCGAAAACCTAGTGGACTCCCCAATCTTCGCCACATGTCCTCCTACGAAGGGACGGTCCAGATCATTTTCGGGACTTCTCTATTGATGAATTTGAAAGACTCCCCTCTGTGTTTCCCAATGTCTGAATCCCTGAAATGGGTGATCTCGTGACACGTTTCCTCCTCTACACGGACGAATCATATATCTTTTCTTATTTCGGGACTATCACTATGGAGTGTCCCGACCTTTCGCCATCAGGACCTCCGAAATCGCGAAGTCCAAAATCCCGATATCCATGCCTATTTTGAGACTTTTCTCCTCTTCTCACAAGGGTTAAACCTCGTGCTTCTTCTGACAGATCCGATGGCTATCGATGATCCATGTAAGATCCAATGGCTCACATCAGCTCCTACTGTGCGCGCCTCCTATGCTGCTCCCTGAACATGGAAATCCAATGGTCGAGATCTCTTTCTCAGCCTAATCTGACGACAATTGTGCTCCTCCTAAGCATGTGCGTTCTTCCTAAACATGGAAGAATTCTCCAAGTGTCCAAAGGCCTCGATCTTTTCTCTTTCCCTCTGCAAACTCTACAACTTTTAGTCTTTCCCATGTTCTCAACAACGTTGTTCCTCCTGATCTTTTGGGACCCTAAACTCTTCACAAATTTCTCCCTTTCGGCCTCTGCAACCTCTTGTAGCCTCTATATGCAAAATCACTCTCCCTCATGAGCTTGGTGTTCTCTGAAACCTTAAAAGGTTTTCACGACTCCTACACACTTTGCAAAATCTTTGCACGCTAACTTAGTTCTATCTCTTCTTATCTTCTCCACTACTCAGATCTCTAAGGGGAATTCACCCTTTTCCTTCCTTCTCCTTCAGATGGAGAATATGATGCCCTCTTGGCACTCCTTTTCTCAAACAAACTTCTTGCTGAGAATTCAGGGTGTTCAAGAACCCTGTGAAGATCCTTCCTTGGACTCTTCTTCTATTCCAAAACTCAAAAGAGTTCTCTCTGTGCACTCTGGAACCTACTCAATGCCCTCCTAGAAAAGTTTCTAGAATCCTCAGTGATTCCGTTTCTCTATGAACTCATAGCAGAGTTCCTCCTCAACACTCTATTCCTGTGCTCAATGCCCTCCTGGCAGAGCTCTATAGAACCATCAGTGATTCTATCTTCCTCTTGAACTCAACAGAGTTCCTCTGTGCACTCTATGCACCTAATCAATTCCCTCTTGGAAGAGCTCTATAGAACTCCTCATAGATTATGTCTTCTACTGTGCCCTCCTCTACACAGTCTCACCTTCAAGATATTCAACAACCTTGAGGTCTTCCTTTGAGTCAATGATTTCAGTTGGTGTGCCCTCCTAGCATGTCTTTGTCCAAATTCCACATAATTGGAAATGCACTCTATGCACTGGCTCTCAGAACCCACAGTATTCTGTCACACCCCCTTGGCATGAGACCACAAAGAACCCCAACCTAAAATCAAAGAACCCATAGATAACCAAACCTTTCTATCCCTGAAAATTCACACTAACACACATTCACATCATATAAAGAACACATAAAAGCATTCACACAACACAGAATGACATGCAGGAAAAAAATGTTGTTTGTATTAATGTAAAATGCCTCCTTTACAAGGTGTTCTTGAGCTCAGACTTTGACAGAGTCTCGGCTCGTTCTTCCTTCTCTACTCTCGGATTCTCTATGTTCTCTTCGACTAACCCCTAACAAGACCAAAAAAGATCTTTTACATGAGGGGGATCTTCGAGCTCTTCCCTCCAATCTACCTACCCTATTCAATTACATTAAATGGGTTGTCTAGTCCAGAATCAAAGCTAGATCTATCCTTACAACCATTAAAGGCTATTTATAACTATGTCTATGAAAAGGCACAACTTCATGGCTCAATGGCCTTACATGCATTTAATTACATTTACATTCAAATTTTAAAATGTGAGAGGGTTGGCGCCTCCTCTCCTCATTGAATGTGTGTGCTGATGTGGGCTGGCTGGCTAGCGCATGGCTGGCGTGGAGAGATTCTCCTGCATCACTACTCAAAAATCCCATTGCATGTGTAATGTCCAGTATAGTACAAACCATTGCATACATCAAAATTCCAACGACATTAGCATACAGAACATGGGACATGTCCTATTCCTCTTCATGTGTCTTTAGACATTGATCTGCATATAACTTTACACCTGCATGAATAGGGACCTTGGCATGTTTACATTCTTGCATATTAAACTTTTGCAACATTGAGTCAACATATTTTCTCTGGGTCAACTAGAGATTCCTATTTTCCCCTTTTAATTTCCATGCCCAAAATAAATTTTGTAGCACCAAGATGGTTCATGTCAAATTTAGAGGAAAATTGAGTTTTCAAATGTTGGATAATTTCCTATTTGTTTTCTATCAACAACATATAATCCACATAAAAGACCAAATAAACAAGATGATCACCTACTAATTTGAAATACACACAATGATTGAATTTTCTCCTGGTGAATCCAAGTCTCAATATATAAGTATCAATTTTTTTATACCACATCCTTGGTGATTTATTTAACCTATACTAGGAATTTTTCATCTTGCATACCAACTCTTTCTTTCCCTTCATTGCAAAAACTGCTTCATGCAGATTTTGTCTTCCAGATCCGCATGTAAGAATGTTGTCTTCACATCCATCTATTCTACTTCAAAATAAAAAACAACATCAATAGATAAAGAAATATAATAGAGGTTAACTTGGCAACACAAGAAAAAAATTCACCAAAGTGAGTTCCCTCTACCTAGGAATAACCTTTCACTACTAACCAAGCTTTGTATTTCTCCACTTTTCCTTCTGCAATCAACTTCTTCTTAAACACCCATTTGCTGCCAATGGGATTTCTTCTAGTTGACAACTCCACTAGACCCAAGATTCATTCTTTTCCAATGTTTCAATTTCTTCAACCATGGCCATTTCCCAAAGTTTTCCATCCTTTGAATCCACTGCCTCCCTAACAATTCTACGATCACCATTAGTAATAAACAAAGAAAAATTTGAATGGAAATCAGGTTGGTATACCTTTCTGGTTTCCTTCTTTCCTGAATTGACCTCCTCAAAATTGGAGTATGAGGATATTATTCTTCTTCTAATTCATGGTCTTTTGTAGATTCTGATTCATTAACCTTCAATTCAAACTCTATTTTCTCTAGTCCTTCCTGCCTTGGTAGGTGATGTAGGGATTTATGAGGGTCATAAATTTTGACTCATTTATTTGTTTGGGATGAAATTTTACAAGGAGTTTCATCTCAAAGAGTTCACTACCATGTTGATATTATCCTTCATCTCATACGTCATTTTGACACTTTTATGGGGCCAAATCCCTTCCTTAATTGGGGTTTTAGTGTTTTAATGGGATTTTTAAATTAGTAATTATCAGTTATATCATTTTTTATGCACCTAATTAGAAAAGCGAGTTGACAAATAGTGTCATTCTAGTTATCTTTTATTTATTGGTTAGTTTTAGAGTCATGTGAGAATTTCCTAAAATTAGCTGTTTTTCTAAAATTAGTTTTTTTTGAAAATCTAGATAGTACTTATAAGGGGTTGAGCATCCATTGTAATAGTTAGGATGGAGACAGAAGAAAACCAAGTTATTTTCCATTCTCATGTGTTTGCATGTTTATTTATTTATTTATTTCATGAGTGAATTAGAGTTTATTGGATACATCATCTACTATCACATAAGGAAGATGGTTGGGAGAGGAAGGGGAAGAGTGGGTCTTGCTCATATGCATAGAGATATGAAAAACCTCCACAGGTAAGTAGAAGATCCTACAAACATGTTGTCTAGTCAGAGAATAATAAAAAGAGAAGCGTTTGATGAGGGGATATGCCAAGGACATGTAGATAAACATATAGAACATGAAGAATAACATGAAGAAGATGGATAAGAATAATTAGAGTGCATGAATTTTGAAGAAAGGATGCTTAGGGCTCTAGAAGTGGGAAACGATGGAATCAAAATGGAAGTTTCAACATATGCAGGAAGTCTTAAACCGGAGAAGTTATAGATTAGCTGAATGAAATGGATTTTTTTTTTGAATGAAAGACTATGATGGAGGAAAATATGGTGAAATTTTAATGCACTACGTTGAAGGGTCACACCATGATCTGGTGGGATCATGTGCAAAAATAAAGAACAAAAAAAAGAAAAGAAAAAATTAAGATGTGGAATAAGATGGAAAGAAATTTTCCTTTAGACTATGCCCAAACCATTTTTCATATATTTTTGTATCTTGACTCAAAACTTGCTAACCGTGGAAGAACTCATAAATGATTTTAATCAACGATCCATTCACGTGGATCACGAAGACACTGATGAGAAAATGGCTGCAAGGTATGTGAATCATTTAAAATTTTCTATTCAAGATGAACTGATCATACATACGGTTCACAACGTAGAAGAGGAATACCAATTATCCTTAAAGGCCGAGGAAAAACAAAACCGGCAATTTTCTCAAAGGAATAAAGGAGAAAGGAGGGGTACATCATTGAATCACAGGGTGGTTTTAACTATGGTAGAGGTGAATCATACATAGGAAATGATAAAGTAGAAGATACTAGACCAGGTAACCTAGATCAATCATGGGGAAAAGGTTTTCATAGGGGTAGAGGTTATGGTGGTGGCATATGAAGACCTTATGTGTGTTTTAGGTGTGGTGTAAAGGGTCATCGAGCATTTGAATTCCCAAATTATAAAATGCAAGAGCAAAAGAAAGGACAACGACCTAGTTTAAACTTGGTCCAATTTAAGAGTGAATAAGAAGGAGATGAATATGGATTCCCTTATGATATGGGGGAGAGTATCATGATACAGAGGTCAATGGTGAGTCCCAAAAAAAGAGCAAAGGCAGAGTAGAGACAATGAATATCTTGTCTTCGAAAAAATATATTTTGAACTAGATGCAGTTCCAAGGGAAATGTGTGTCAAGTTATTGTTTATAGTGGCAGTTGTGAGAATATGCTTTCCAAAGATATGGTAGATAAGTTGAAATTACTTTGTGAAATTTATTCCCGTCCTTACTGAATTGCATGGTTCAAAAAAGGCAATGAAGTCACCATTAATAAAAGATGTTTGATCAAGTTTTCCATCGATAAGAATTATAAAGATGAATTTTGGTGTGATGTCATTTCAATAAATGCATGTCATCTATTGTTGGGGAGGCCTTGGAAATATGAAAAAAAATTCATGCATAATGGAGAAAAGAATATCGATACTTTTTGGAAGGATTGATCGAAAGATTTCTTATTTCCCCTTAAGGATGACGGGAAAGTTGAGAATATGTTGTTGGAAATAGAGCTTGTTAAGGAAAAGAAGGAAAAAAGATTTTTCTATGAATTAATAGTGCAAATATGAGCCAGGGAATACATATTAATCCCTATTGAAGTGGCCAAGATACTATAAGAATATGTTGATGTTATCCCTAATGAACTACTTGATGGTATTCTACCAAAGAGGGATATTCAACATCACATTGATTTAATCGCATGATCATCTTTAACTAATCAATCTGCCTATAGGATGAGTCCTACACAACATTTATAGCTCCATCGACAAGTGACATAAATTATAAATAAAGGCATGGTAAGAGAAAGCATGAGTCCCTCTGTTGTACTGACATTGTTGAACGCCAAAGATGGTAATACGTGGAGGAGGTGCATAGATAGAAGAGAAATCAATAAAATTTCCATCAAATATCAATTTCCTATAACTTGATTAGATGACATGATGGATGTGGTAGGTAGAGATAAATATTTTAGTAAACTTGAGTTACGAAGTGGATACCACTAGATCTAGATTCACAAATGGGATTAATGGAAAAATTCCTTCAAGACCATGGACAGACTATATGAATGGATGGTGATTCCATTCGAGTTGTCCAATACACCTAGTACTTTCATTCGGTTGATGAATATTGTGCTTCAACCTTATATTGGTAAGTTTGTTTTCATTTCTTTTGATGACATCCTAGTGTTCAGTAACAACAAAGAATCTCACTTGCAACATTTAAAAATTGTATTGGATGCATTGAGAAAACATCAACTTTATGCAAACCTAAAGAAATGTAGGTTCCTACAAGAAAGTTTGGTATTTATGGATTTTGTCACCTTAGCAGGAGTCAATATGGATTCAGAGAAGGTCAGAACAAGTTTGGAGGGGCCTAGTCCAAGGATCATAACAAACATAAGAATTTTTCATGGGTTGACCACCTTTTATAGAAAACTTATTCAAAATTTTAGCAGTATTGTAGCACCCATAATAGATTGCACCAAAGGAAAGACATTCATGTGGCCCAATGAAACTTAGGAAAGTTTTAAGTTTCTAATAAATAAGGTAATTGAGTCACTTATATTAGCCTTACCATATTTTGATAAGGTGTTTAAGGTAGACTATTATGCTTCAGATGTAGGTATTGGAGATGTACTTAACCAAGCAGGTATACCAATTGAATTTTTTAGCAAAAACTTGAATGAGGTAAGAAAGAACTAATCCACATATGATGTATAATTTTATGCAATTGTGCCGAATGAGTTGGTATTATTTACCAATCATATTGCATTAAAATATGTAAACACCCAAAATAAATTGAACAATAGACATCAAAAGTGGGTCTCTTTCTTACAAGGCTACACCTTTGTCCGAAAGCACAAATCATGACGTTAGAATCAAATTGCATATTCTTTGAGTCGACACACTATTATTTCGACAACCATGTAAAATCAAGTAATTGGGTTTGTTGTATTGAAGGATATATATGCATCTGATAATGGTTTTAAGAATATTATGGAACACTTGAAGAATCCAGTCATTGGGAACATGGATCTTATTCAAGGTGAATATTTTATGAAATATGGATACCTCTTCAAAGGAAAACAACTATGTATTCCAATTGGTTCTATGAGAGAAAATATTATCAGAGACAAATTTCAAAGTAGTGGTTTGATAGGACATTTTGGAAAGAATAATATGGTAGCCTTAATCAAAGATAAGTATTACTGGCAAAATATGAAAAAGGATATAACCAAGTATGTGGCACCGTGTAGGATTTGTCAAATGGCTAAAGGACACTCACAAAAAATAGGGTTGTATGTGCCATTACCAGTGTCGTCAGACCCATGGAAAGATATGAGCATGGACTTTGTGATGGGGATATCAAACACACAACAGGGTAATGATTCTAATTTTATTTTTGTTGATAGGTTCTCTAAAATGGATCATTTCATTAATGGCAAGAAAACTAGTGATGCATCAAGGGTGGAAAAATTGTTTTTTTTTAGAAATTGTTAGTTTGCATGGGGTTACAACAATTATTACCTCTGATAGAGATACTTGGTTCATGGGTCATTTTTGGAGGAATTTATGGAAGAAAATGGGGACTAAATTACAATTCAGCAGTGCCTATCACTCCCAATCAGATGGGAAAATCGAGGTAGTAAATTGGATTTCGGGAAGATTGTTACATAACAGTGTTGGAAAGAAGACCAAGCAGTGGGATTTATATTTAACTCAAGAAGAATTTTCCTACAACAAATTAGTGAATAGATCTACAAACAAATCTCCATTTCATGTTTCTTATGGTATAAATCCTATGGATGTCCTATATTTGGTGCAGCTTCCGCTTGGGGATAGGATCAATGATAATGGGGAAACATTTGCAGAACACATTCAAGAGTTGCAGCAATAGGTGAGACAAAAACTACAGAATAGTAATGAACAATTTTTTTTTGTTAAAGATGCTCACCGACAATACTAGGTATTTAATGAAGTTGATTTGGTCATGGTTTATTTACAAAAATATTGGTTTCCTAGAGGAGCCTACCACAAATTAAAGTATAAGAAAAATGGTCCTTGAAATATTCTCAAGAAAATTAACGACAATTCTTATAAGGTCGCTTTACTAGCTGATATCGATATTTCCCCTCTTTTTAATGTTTATGACTTATATATCTTCCATGGGGATAATCTGGGTGATGATAGTGAGGTGGAAGTGGATTGACAACAGGCCATTCTGAGCAAGAAAAAGGAAAAGATAGGACATATTTTAGATAATAAGATCGTTCATGATCGACAAGGAAAATACAATTGATATCTGGCATAATGGAAAGGCATAGCACCAATATAGAGTGCATGGATTACAAAGGGGTACTTGCTAAAAGTGGCAGTAGTTTGACGATAATAACTTGCAGGAGTTGCATTCTTTTCAACCAGAGGAGAATGATGCAGGGATTTTCGAGGGTCATAAATTTTAACTCGGTTATCTGTTCGGGCTGAAATTTTATAGGGAGTTCAATATGAAAGATTTCAATGCCATGATGATCTTCTCCTTCAAATAGGACATCATTTCAACACTATTCTGGTGCCAAATTACTTAATATATGGCCTCAAATTAGGGTTTTAATTCTTTTATGAGATTTTTTGAATTAGTAATTATCAATTATCTCTTAGTTTATGCACCTAATAAGAAAAGAGAGTTTACAAATAGTGTCTCTCTAGGTAGCTTTGATGTATTGGTCATCTTTAGACACATGCGGGGATTTCCTAAAATTAGTTTTTTTTCAAAACTTAGTTGTTTTCGGAAATATTAGATAGTAGTTATAAGGGGTTGAGCTTCCACTATAACAACTACGATGGGGAAGGAATAACAGAGATTTGTTTTCCATTCTCATGTGTTTACATGTTTTTTTTTATCTCGCGAATTAAGTAGAGTTTATTGGCTACATCGGTAGGACTTATTGTTTGGAAACATCTTTGATTGATCTGAATACCAAATCTCAACTATATACTACCTTCTTAGTTCCTGTGTCCCAAATCTTATAACTTTTCAGACAATATTTATAGCTAATAAAGATACACATTGTATACTTCTTATCCAATTTACTCATATTTTCTTTTGGAACATGTACATAATCATCACAACCAAAAAACCTAATATGTGTAAGAGAGGGTTTATTACCATTCCATACCTCATGTGCAGTCATGTCATCCAATGTTGATTAGGGTGATTTATTTACTAGGTAACATGCAATATCCATTCCCTTTTCCAAGGATTCATGTCCCAACTTGGAACCACTGAGCATAGTCCTTTCTTTTTTCATCAACATCCTATTTATCCTTTCTGCAACTACATTCTATTAAGGTGTGTATGGAGTAGTCTTATACAATTCAACAGACCTTCAATTCAGCATACCTTCAACCATAACAACATATCTTCCTACGCTCATAACAACATACTCTAGGGAAATCCTCTTCCTCCTTTCTGATCATTAATATTATTCAACAACTCAAGACTCAAAATAATGCTACATTGTTTTCATAGATGATTAATCCTTTGGTTGTATTGTTTATGAAGTTCAATGAATTACAAATTACAACTCTACTCTTCCATGCTATGCCATCCTTAACCTGATTGTAGATTTGGGTCATCTAAGGGATAACCACAAAGTCAATCATTGAATTTTTTCCTGGACCCTCTCATGACTTGAATATATAATAATATTAATTTTAGGTTCTATTCAAACATTATTAACCCGATTTTAGGTTTGGTTCATCTGAGGGACAACCACAAAATCAATCATTGACTTTATGGTTGGACCCTCCGATGACTTGAATCTAAAATTAGATTAAGTTCAAGTGCCATTTGGATATTCTCAACCTCAAATATACGCATATAATATTGGTGTACATGATGGAATAAATTAGATTTATAATTTTTTTTTTGTTTATTTATACCTAAACTAAAATTATAAATTAATAAAAATGGCTCTAATAACTTTAGTAATTGAAAAAATAATTTAAATGAATGGAAAACAAATTTAACATTTGTGTCTAGATTTTATGGGGCAACAAAATTCATTGAAAATATGAACAAATATATCTTTATAAGACGTTAAGTTTTAACAAATATTAATAAAATTAAATCCAACAAATCATGAAAATGAGTTATTGCACATTTTTTAAATTTAGTACTTACATAATATATGCACAAGATTTTCTTAAGAGTTATTCTATATAAGTTTTGAAATATAATACTTACATAATATGATGATGATGATTAACGTCCACTAAAACCTAATTGGTCTATTAGACCAAATAGGTATAATTTTAAATTAATTCTATTATAAGTAATATATTTTTAAATAGGTGTATTTTTTTACAATAAAAAAATATTTCTTGTAAAAACTAATTAACTTTGAAAATTAAATTAAAATCATTATTAATTGTAAGAATAATATAGGAAACCATTATTTATAAAAATATAATGATTACTTCATAGGAGATCTACAACCCCAATAGAGAGGAGTTGTTCATGTAACATAAAGCATTAAGATAATAATGAAATATTAAAAATTAATAATAAAATTATATATATATATATATATATATATATATATATATATATATATATTGATGGGATGTAGCTTGGGTGGTTGGGAAAAATGTTTGTTTTTTTTTTTACCAAAACGAGTAGAGGATTTATATTAAGTGTGGACAAGCCACGAATGCGATTACAAAATGGCGGAGCTTCATTGAGTGTCTGCCAGAGAGGAGCTTAACCCTGCTCCTGAATACACCTGCAGTTATATATTCGGCAGAAGATGACACTAACTAGCTAATACAATTTTATTTAAAGCCTTGACTCTATACAAAATGCCAAGATGTTGTAGAGGGAGAGGTTTACTTCAGACATAGTGGCAGAACTAGTTTTCCGGATCCTTCCTCCATTCCTTGTTGAGCTGGGCCATTTTCTCTTCCAGTTGCTCGACTCTCAGTTCAAACTCTTCCTGCGAGTTCTTGAGCTCTTGGTGGAGCTTGCTTAGCTCTTCATAGAAACCTATCTTTGTAGAGGAAATGTCTTGCTCTAGCTGTTCCAACCTTCGACCTGCTTCCGAGTCCAGGTTCTCCAGAAATTCCAATTGGTATTGCAGCATTTGCTTCAGGTTCTCTAGTGTTGAATCCATGATCGTCAGCCATTCCTCTAGACTTGGTTTCTTGCTTGAGTTGGCTGCCATCGCTTTGGTCGTCCCCTAATTCACACTCCTTGATTCTTCAAGCTCGCAGGCGGAGGAGATCTCTGCGTAGGAATGGTTTGGTCTTGAGATTTCATACTTGTTTTAAACTCATGCCCCTTGACCCAAATGATTTTTCCCTAGACTGCAGAGGATGAGAGGTATGGGTAGTGGGTGCTCCTGTCCCCACCATGTATGTTGTACACTTGGTCATGGTACCACCCCTTGTCCCTATCCTCCAATGGCTCTACTCTGTCTGACCAATCTTGGTTGATTCCCCTGTCGTCCTTGTCTCCATCCCAACCACTTGCTAGATATGCGCAAGGGGAATCTTGGATTACGACATCTCCACGGTGGACACAGTTCCACTGAGGATTAAGCTTCCTGGCGCCATGAAAACGCCTTTATTATCTTCCACATCAGCCTTCTCGTTCATCTTTCTTAAAACATGAAATATCTAATAAGAGCTGAAGCTAGTGAGAAGAAGGCAGATTTTACTCAAAAGATTATTTAGTTTGGCGCTTTGGGTTTGAGTCCGGCAAATAATGGCTCTGACTATCAATCTGGAGTCTCCAACAATGACCAGATCCTGGATCCCCTGCTCTTTGGCTTGTTAAAGCCCTTTCCATAATGCCATGGCTTCTGCAATGTTGTTGGTCTCAGTACCTAATCCGAGGGCATAACTCATGATTATTTTTGCACTGGGGCTCTCAATTATCCCACCTCCACCTGCTAGCCCCGGGTTGCCTTTGGAGGCCCCATCAAAGGATAGGATATAATCCTTCCTTTCTTGCTTCCAATTGTTAAACTCTTGTTTCTCTTTTCTTATTTCCCAATCCTCAGTACTTGGAGAGATAGCTGTAACTCCTTTTGCACTTCGAATTTTGAATTGATCTAGCCAGAGAACCTCCAAATCATCTGGCTTACTACTGTAATTAAATTTACATAAGTATTGGGTGCTCTCTCCAAAAAGTGCCTGGATGTTGGCTACCACTATGGGTGCGCTCCTTGCCCTGTCCCTGAAGATCTTACTATTTCTTTCCAGCCATAGGTTCCACAAAATAAACTTTGGGAGGATTCTCCAAAGTGCAAAGGTTTGACTTTGAGTTCAGTTCTAGAATGGGTATAAATTATCCCAGTGCTGAAGGAGGCTTTTGATGTTTTATGGCCAGTTGACTTTAGTTGTTTCTCTGACTGTCATCCTCCATACTTATTTAGAAAAGGCACAACTAAGGAGGAGGTGATTGGTGGTTTCTTCGGCTTGCTGGAAAAGTGGACACTGGTGGGGGCCAGCCCAACCTTTCCTTTGGAGGATTTCCCCTGTTAGAATGTTGTTGTGGGCAAGAGTCCAAATAAATATATCAATTTTAGGAATGGACTTGGTATTCCATATCGCTTTCTAGATGAGCGAGTTTTCTGGAGCAGTGGGGACTTTGAGCAAAAGTCTATAGCCATTAGCAGTGGTGTAGGCTTTGGCATTTTCCCCCCATCCTCTCTCATCCTTTCCCTTTTTTTCAGTGGGGCTTTCCCCTGAAGGCATAGTTTGAGGGTTCTCCATTCCCCTTCTAGATCCAGTGGTAAATTGCTCACTTCCCACCCTTGCCACGATTGGTGTCTGTCATCGCCCCAAACTGAGATATCTGGGAGCGTCTTTAGATTTTGGGTTCCCATCCAATTCTTAAGATGTCTCAGGTCCTGCCTCGAGTCAAGAGGGGAGTCTCTTAGTATTGAGTCATTCCAGATTTTGATTTTCCTCCCGTTTCTTGGCACCCAGGTGAGGTGGGGAATGAAGAGAGGTAAGGCTTTTTTGCAGAGAGTTAAAAAAGGGGATCCTTTAGAGTCCCTGCAAGGAATTTCTAAGCATTGTTCCCTCGGCCCCTTAAAATACTTTTTCCAGAGAGCTCATTTTCTCCAAGCTGGTGCTCTGGAGACTATGTTCCACAGAATCTTTGCCCCCAGCGCAAGATTCTGTATGCGTGATTTTTTAAAAATTGAGGCCACCTTCCAGAAGAGGTTTAGAGGATTTTTCCCATCTTATCAAATGCAATTTCGTTCCGGTGTGTTTCCCACCTTCCCACAGGAAGCGTCTTTGCAGAGCTTCGATTTTTTGTATTATGGAGCAAGGGGCTAGGAGCATAGAACTTTGGTAGATGGGTATGCTGGCCAAAACTGACTTAATTAGGACAACTTTCCCTACTAGATTGAGCCAGTTCGCCCCCCAATTGGAAATTTTCTTCTTGAGTTTGTCAATTAGGTGATTCCACTGAGTGGCCCTTGGGGTGGCCTTAAAAATTGGGATTCCAAGATAAGTGAAGGACTCCCAATTGGTATGACCTTCCATCCCTAGTAATCTTGCAATCCCGAGCATTTCATTCGGTGTGATATTCCAGCCATATATCTTACACTTTGCTTTGCTTATTTCGCATCCTGAAACTGAAGTATAAGCCTCAAGTTCTTCCTTAAACATTTTTGTGATTATTGCACTTGCTCCACCTAACAGCAGTGTATCATCCATGAATTGAGCATGGTTTATGTCTTTAACCCCTTGCGCTATTCTTAGACCCTGTAGTATGCTTTGGGCTTGGGAATTCCCCAACTGATAGCTTAGCACGGAGGCTTGAATTGCGTAAAGGAGGGGTGAGAGGGGACACCCTTGCCTTAGCCCTCGAGAGCCATGAAAGAATTTTGTTACTCTTCCATTTACCATGGGGGCTATCCAGGGTGAGCCTATGCAAGCTTTAATCCAGTTAACGAAAGCTTGATCAAAACCAAATTTCTTCATAACTTTAAATAAAAAACTGTGATTGACTCTATCAAAAGCATTGACAAGGTTGAGCTTAATGATCATACCTTTGTCCTTCCTCCGGATGCTTGAATGAAGAGCCTCTTGGACTAGGAGGATGTTGTCAGTAATGTGTCTACCTTTAATGAAGCCTCTCTAGTTTTCTGGGATGATACGATGAAGAATTGTTTTCAATTTGTTTGCTATAATCTTAGTGAGGATTTTATAGCTAGTATTGTAGAGTGAAATTGGCCTGAAGTGGTTGAAACTGGATGCTCCTTTCTCCTTCGGGATGAGAGATAGGAAGGTAGAGTTTGTGCTCCCTCCTAGTTTACTACTAGACTGTGATCTCCTTATCATTTTGGTGAGGTCAGATTTGATTATCTCCCAGCAATGTTGATAAAATCTGCCTGTAAACCCATCCGGTCCAGGGACTTTGTATGGGTTCATTTGATCCAGGCCCTCCTTTATTTCTTGCTGTGAAACCTCCTTTAGAAGATTGCGGTTAATGTCCTCATTTATGACAGTTAGAATGATGGAGAGGGGGTACCTTTGGGGGTCTATGTCTGCCCTTTGCAGTTCTGAGTAGAGGGCTGAAAAGGTTTTGAAGGATACTTGTTTGATACCTTCTGGATATGAGATTATTGTGTCTTGAACTTGAATTTCTGTGACTGCCTTATAATGTTTCCTTTCCTCCGCTTTCTTATGAAAGTAACTAGTATTTTTGTCTCCTTCCTTCAGACAGAGGCTTCTAGATTTCTGCCTCCATTAGCTCTCTTCCTCCCTGCATGCCTTATACCATTGACTTTGGAGTAGGACTTCTTGTTGCAGGTCCTCTTGGGTGATTTCTTTGCGTTCCAGCTCTAGCTGATGAATCTCAAGGAGTTTTTGGGCCTCTTTGCATGAGGAGGTTGGGTCAGGACAACTTCTTGCCCAGGATTTCAGGGCGACTTTTAACCTCCATAGCTTCTCTTCCCAAACATAGGAGGCAGATCCAATGACCTTTCCTATCCACGTGCTGGAAATGATTTTAAGAAAATCTTTGTCTTGGGTCCAGGATGGATTGAACCTGAAAGGGATGGGCCCCTTCCCCTGCTCTGATTTAAATTCTAACCGAATAGGCTTGTGGTATGAAGCGCTATGGGGTAAGATTTCTACTAGAGCATTAAACCCCAGAGTTAGATAAGAACTTTGGATGAGAAATATGTCCAGCCTGGCGGCTATATGCCCTGGACCGAACCTCTTATCGGACCATATATAGTGCCCTTTGACTAGTTTTATATCTATTAGCTCCCAGGCTGTAATAATATCTTCCACCCATTCTCTGGCTAGGTCTCTGACTATAGTGAAACCTCTATTTTCCTCTTGGCTAAGGGTTACATTTAGGTCTCCTCCTAAAATGATGTTATCTAGCTCGTTTTGTTGAAGGAAGTCATGGAGGGATTCCCAACAAATCTTTTTTTCTTCAATATGCTATGGAACGTATATATTAATGAGGTTTACCTGAATTTCAGAGTCTTTATGGAGGAGCAATGTGTGGATCCATTGCATGCAAGTTTCTGAGTCGAGCAGTACTATTTTGGTGGTGTTCCATAGCATGCAGAGATCGCCTGACGCACCTCTGGCATTTTCAGCTATTCCTTGACTGTTTTTCCATGTGTTTCTTGAAGCTTTGAGAGAGTCCTACTGACTCATCTTGGTCTCCTGGAGGAGTAGGATGTCCGCTTCTAAAGTTTTGATAACATCTTTGAGAGCTTCTTCTTTCCTTTTGCTACCGAGACCCCTACAGTTCTAGGAGGTTAGCTTCATTAATTACCTTGGGGGGGGGAATGGCCTCTTTGGGAGGCTTTGAAGAGCTTCCTTGTTTTCCTTCCACTGATCAGTTGCTTGATAGTTGGTTGGGCACCTTTTAGAACGTCCTTGTAGGTTTCTTGATCTCTTTCAACTTTTTTGGATTTCCTGCCTCTTCCTGGTTTCTTTGGAGAGGCCCAGGCTTCGCTTGCACCTTCCGAATCACTGCTGGACGAGATCTCCCCTTAATTTGTGCCTTGGGTCACTCTATTCCATAGGGGGGATTTGTTTTACATCTTGTTCTCTGTTGGATTTTGTGTTTCTCTATTTACAGGGGATTGGGTGCCTCCTTCAGCTTCTCCTTGAGCCTCTTGGCTTGGTTTCCCTAGCTCTCCACTAGTTTCCTGGCTCAGAGCGTTGAAGTTGTTGGCCGTTTCTTTGCCTCCTGGATTCTTTTCTTTTTTTGGGGCTGGCTTGTCACTTCTTGGTCCTTTTGATTTTGGCTTCCCTTTCCTAGCCTGCTGCCAATCGTCTTCCCCTTCTTTCTCTGTACTTGGGTTTTTTGGGCAGTTCCGCTTGAAATGGCCATATTCATAGCAACCTATGCATTTGAAGGGGAGTTCCTCGTAATCGAGCTTTTGGAAGTGATTCTATTCCCCTACCTTTAGTTTTACCACTTCAGGCAGGCCTACCTCCAGATCCACCTCCACATAGATCCTTACATAGGAGTACTAGTCTTTTGGGTCTGCTTTATCTATGTAGTGCCCCAAGCCATTTCCAATAGCTTGGAGCAAAGGAGAGTTCCAACAGTGGATTGGGAGGTTTGGGAGCCTTACCCAAACTGGGACGTCTTTTGGCACTTCCGAGGCTGGATCGAAGCTAGGGGTCCAACGATTTAGATAGATCCCTTGTGTGCCCATGAAATACGACCCATTTCTAAAGATTAAATCTCTATCCTCCTGAGAGATGAATTCAAATATGAAAAAACCTCTCCCAACCGCGTAGCAAGTTACACTATTTGTTATCAGAAGCCTCCAATTCCTTTGAATCCAGTTATCTGTTGTTCGAGCTGAGTGACATAGGCCCATGAATTGACCTACAAGGCCACGATCTGTAAGAGACAGTGCGACCTTCATAGGTTGGTCCAGGGGGAGAACAATCTCAGGAACCACATCCAGTTTTCTCACGAAGCTAGGAGGTTCTGCAGGGGGGATCTTCTTGTTGCATGCTACAACAAGCTTACAGAAGGAGGAGGTCGAGGAGGGAGGGGGAGGCGGATCCCCTCCACCCTGGTCAGTCATGAAATCAAAAGAGGCGAACCCTAGAACAGAGCGTGAGCGCCTTCAGGAGTTGAGCACCTATTTTTTCACATATCCCCACTATGATTTTATTGTTATGAAATTTGTCCCTCATTACTAATATGATGGATGGATTTATATTGGACTCCTTGGGGAAAATGATTGTTACCCTCCTCATTCAGGTTCAATTCCTCAGGAGTGACATGTTATGCCCTTAAATGGGTTAAATCCTTGGGCTATGGAATAAAAGACATTATTATTGTAAAAAGTGAATAGTATTTAAAAAATACATATTAAATTTTAAAAATATATTTATGGATCTTTTTATATAAAGAAAAAGTATTTGAATTTTAAGGTGAGTAGTATTTAAATTTTGATTATGAATTAGCTTTATAATATAATATTAAATAATAGTTTTATTTTAATTAATTCTATTCTAATTTTAGTTATTTAGTTAAATTAATTTTAATCAAAGTTAAATTCAATAGTGCAAAGAAAGTTTAGTTAAATAATTTAATCATGTATATAATAGTTAATAAATTATTTCTCAATTGAGTTTAGTTTGGGTAGTTGAGAACAATAATTATTATCATTCTCACCTAAACTCATATCAAGCTTGTGAAGAATATATCACCCTTGTTAGTGGGAAACCATAATTTCAAGTCAATAATAATCACCCACAGTCATAAGAAATATAAAGTTAATAAAATAAATTTAATTTAATCAATAACAACTGGATTCAATTGTAATAAACATAAGTGAACAAAAGGTCAATGTGGTCAACCAACATCGATGAAATTCAACTTAAAAGAATCATAGTCAACTAAATTAAATCACAATAAAATATGACATTCTTCTAGATTGATTTAAGTATTGAAAGTCATAATTTTATATATCACTCAATATTTTCAAGCATTGAAATGAAATATAACCATCTTTTATTTTGTATAATATGTTGGGATACTACATAATCCTTCTTTAACATTTTCATCGCCTAGTCTAGGGGTAACTAAGGAGATCATGAATCGAGGCTCATAAGTAGTAGACATAGAGTGTTGAAAGCCATATTAACCAACAAAGCCCACAAAGCTCCTCCTATTCATGATTGCATCACCATTCATAGTCAGTAGCAGAGAAGTATCTCGTACACTAGCCTGGCCCAAAGGACAATAGGTCTTTCTTCATGAGGTAACAAGTCATGTCTCATGGTAAGTATTACTTTAATAATTGGATCATTTAAACATGTTGCAAAGAGTCCTTACTTGATTACGTAATGTTTTCTTGGAAATTATACCTTTTCCCAATTTCACTTCGTTGGTTGTCATTGTATCTTAGCAAGTTGACCACCCTCGGGGAAAGGGTGGTACTGGGTAGTTCCTTGGAGCATCATCATACCATTCTCATCCATACTTATCACCTTCCATCCTTATTCCTCTATTTTTCCTCATATTTGTGGTTTTCAGATCCATTGACCAAAAAAGGGATTATACCTTATTTCATGGGAAGAAGTGGCTAAAGGCCCAGAGGTGTTGTAGATGGTAAAAGATAAAATCCAATCATTATCCTTCCATATTCTCACCCGATGTCCCTGATATCAATGAAAAATTTCTCCATAAAGATCAAGGAACTTTTAAAAAACATAACTAATAAATGTCCCACTTGTTTAGGAAATGCATTTTGTTGTGTCTTTTACTTTCCATTGCATATGGAACTCTATGTGTTTCTATATTCAAGTGGAATTGAGGTACTCTTTACTTTCCATTGCACATAGTACTTAATGTTCATACTATCATAAATTAAATGTAAAGGGCTTGGGAAAATGTTTCATTTTTTAACCCTCTAGAAATACACTTATAAATTATACAATATGAACCCTTGTATGTCAAGAACCCCATGCCTAAAATTCTTACCCCCCACCCACCTCATACTCATTACATTACCTAGATGGGTTATTCTTGGGAAACATTCCTTGACTTGGGAATTGGCCTACCCAATAGGTACCTTGAGACCCCTCCCATACCTAAATCTGGCAAAGTTTATAAGGTCTTTGAGAATTTGTTTAGTTTGAAAAGGGGGGTTTGATGCACATGTTTGAGTGGTTCTATTATTAGATATGGGTTACTTGGAATGATTCTTGTGACTTGTGGACCCTTGGAGGGATTATATATTTGTCTTTGTAGGACCTTGCGAGGTGGAAATGTATCTGTAAAGGAACTGTACCATTTGAAATTCATAGGGGATTTGGAGTCAATGAGATGGATGCTACACCCCACATTTTGGGCACCATTTTATGATGGTCGTTGCACCTTGATGATGGAGTAAGTTTCCTTTGGTGGAATCTTGGAATGACTATATGATGAGACTCCACCCTTCTCCACTTGAACGATGGCCTTTGAAGGCCTTGATGTCACCCTTCTATCCCTTGACATCATCTATGAGATAGGGTTTTGATAGATCACTTGATGATTTGATAGAGGAGGCACTTGAAAGGGACCTTGAAAAATAACATACTAATATGTGGCCTTTCAAGGCCCAATGTTCAACATTTCCATCCTACATGTCACCTCCTAGAGTTAAATGTCTCCCTCTTAGGGCATGACATCAGCCTTTTAGGGTTTTATTTTGATGTAAAATTTATTTTTTGTAAATTAAAAGGGAAATTTAAGAAGTCAACCCTCTTGTGTAAAGACATGACTTTTCAGTTGAGTCTTTTGGTGGCTAGGATTTCCCATATAAATATGGCTATCCAAGACTCATTTCATCATCACAACGTTTCCTCACACAAGTGAGAGAGGTCTAAAATGTTTTCTATTTTTGGGGTCATTAGATATTTTACTCATGTGCTTTCTTTTGGAGGACAAGTTTGTAGATTGCTTTGCTGATTTTTTGGATGAATTTTCTGCAATTAGGGTCTGTACTTGTCATATCTTTGGTGAAGTAATTAGATTTATGCAATATCATTTCATATTATTGAATTCTTATGGTAAAATTTACTTTTTAATATTGAAGTTATTTCTTTACAAACCCTAGGACATGAGCATACATGCTTATTCCTCTCACAAGGTTAATTTCATCCATAAATTTTTGAAGGAAATCCTACCTAGATTGAACTCCTAAAGCCCTAAAATTCTAGCACTCTAGGAGTTTGATTCTAGAATCTTGATGATTATTTCCTTTCAATAATTTAAGAAGGGAGAAGAGGTTACTAGAGCCCAAATGCACTTTCACTCTAGAAACCCTTTGTTGACGATTAAAATCGCAATGAGGATTTCACCTGCAAAGTATTGCTAAAGCCTATTAATTTTAAGCTGATAATATATATAATACTAGTAGGTGGGACCCCCTTGTAGGTTGGAGGATCAGACCTGGCACTTTGTTTTTTTTTATGTGATGATTGTTGTTCGATGGAATGTAGCTTGGGTGGTTGAGAGAAATGATTGTTACCCTCCCCATCTAGGTTCAATTCCTTGTGAGTGACATGTTATTCCCTTGAATGGGTCTATAATATGTTGTTGTTGTTGATCCCCAAATATTATGAAAGGCGGATTTGCGGGGAATATAATCCTTCGGCTATGGAATAACAAACACTATTATTGTAAAAAGTGAATAGTATTTAAAAAATACATATTAAATTTTAAAAATATATTTATGGATCTTTTTATATAAAGCAAAATTATTTGAATTTTAAGACGAGTAGTATTTGAATTTTGATTATGAATTAGCTTTATAAGATAATATTAAATAATACTTTTATTTTAACTAATTATATTTTAATTTTAGTTATTTAGTTAAATTAATATTTAATCAAAGTTGCATTCAATAGTGAAAAGAAAGTTTAGTTAAATCATTTAATCATGTATATAATAGTTAATAAATTATTTGTCAATTCGGTTTAGCTTGGGTAGTTGTGAACAATAATTATTATCCCTCTCACCTAAACTCATATCAATCTTGTGAAAAATATATCACCCTTGTTAGCGAGGAACCCTAATTTCAAGTCAATAATAATCACCCACAATCATAACAAATATAAAGTTAATAAAAGAAATTAAATTTAATCAATAACAACTGGAGTCATTTGTAATCAACACAAGTCAACAAAAGGTCAATGTGGTCAACCAACATCGATGAAATTCAACTTAAAAAAACCATAGTCAAATAAATTAAATCACAATAAAATATGACATTAATCTTTAGATTGATTTAAGTATTGAAATTCATAATTTTATATATCACTCAATATTTTCAAGCATTGAAATGAAATATTACCATCTTTTATTTGGTATAAGATGTTGGGATACTACATAATACTTCTTTAACATTTTTGTCCCCTAGTCTAGGGGTAGCTAAGGATATCATGACTCGAGGCTCGTAAGTAAGAAACATAGAGTGTTGAGAGATAGATCAACCAACAAAGCCCACAAAGTTCCTCCTATTCATGATTGTATCAACATTCATAGTACACTAGCCTAGCCGAGATGACAATAGGTCTTTCTTCATGAGGTAACAATTCATGTCTCATGGTAAGTGTTACTTTAATAATTAGATCATTTCAACATGTTTCAAAGAGTCCTTTCTTGATTACATAATGTTCGATTCTAAATTATACCTTTTCCCAATATCACTTTGTTGGTTGTCATTGTATCCTAGCAAGTTGGACACCCTCAGGGAAAGGGTGCTACTGGGGAGTTCCTTGGAGTCTCATCATACCATTCCCATCCATACTAATCACTTTCCATCCTTATTCCTCTATTTTTCCTCATATTTTTGTTTTTCATGTCCATTGACCTAAAAAGGGATTGTACCTTATTTCGTGGGAAGAAGGGGATAAAGGCCCAGAGGTGTTGTAGTTGTTAAAAGATAAAATCTAATCATTATCTTTCCATATTCTCACCCTAAGGTCCTGAGAGAAATGAAATACTTCTCCATAAAGATCAAGGAACTTTTAAAAAACATAACTAATAAATGTCCCACTTTAGGAAATGCATTTTGTTGTGTGTTTTACTTTCCATTCAATATGGAACTCTATGTGTTTCTATATTCAAGTGGAATTCCGGTACTCTTTACTTTCCATTGCAAATAGTACTTAATGTTCATACTATAATAAATTAAATGGAAAGGGATTGGAAAAATGTTTCATTTTGGAACCCTCTAGAAATACACTCATACATAATACAATATGAACCCTTGTATGTCAAGAACCCCATCCCTAAAAGTCTTACACCCCACCCACATCATACTCATTACATGACCTAGATGGGGTATTCTTGGGAAAAAATCCTTGACTTGGGTATTGGCCTACCCAATAGGCACCTTCATACCCCTCCCATACCAAAATCTGACAAAGTTTATAAGGTCTTTGACAATTTTTTTAGTTTGAAAAGGGGGGTTCGATGCACATGTTCGAGTGGTTCTATTATTAGATTTGGCTTACCTGGAATGATTATTGTGACTTGTGGACCCTTGGAAGGAGTATCTATTTTTATTTTCAGGACATTGCGAGGTGGAAATATATTCGTAAAGGAACTGTACCATTTGACCTTCACATGGTATTTGGAGTCAATGAGATGGATTCCAGACCCCACATCTAGGGCACCATTTTATGATGGTTGTTTCTCCTTGATGATGAATGATTTTTCCTTTGGAGGCATATTGACATGACTAGATGATGAGACTCCACCCTTCTCCACTTGAACGATATCCTTTAGAGGCCTTGATGTCACCCTTGTAGCCCTCGACATAATCTACGAGATAGGGTTTTGATAGATCACTTGATGATTTGATAGAGGAGGAACTTGAAAGGGACCTTGACACATATCATACTGACATGTGGCCTTTGGAGGCCCAATGATCCACATTTCCATCCTATATGTCACCTCCTAGAGTTAAACGTCTCCCTCTTAGGGCATGACGCCACCCTTTTAGTGTTGTATTTTGATGTAAAATTTATTTTTTGTAAATTAAAAGAGAAAATTAAGAAGACTGTTGATTAAGGTTGGTTGTCATTGATGTCAACCCTTGAAGAAACCCCCCTAGAACAAAGGTTGGGTAATGCACCCAACATTGTTTGATGTAAATATGACTCATTATTATCTTTTCATGGTTGATAATAAGTAGAAATGGATGAACTCCAAAGTGGTCCCCTTATGGTGAAAGCCCTCACGGGAATATGCTTTGCATATTGAGTTATCCTAAAATTATGGTTAGAGAACCCATGCTTATTTGTAGAATAATGAGATGAACACTAGTGAATTTTTCAGTGAAACTATCGCAGATGGATATTTTTTTTCATGCCATTTCTAGTGGTATGTGGAACGTCACATAACTCCTCACGGTTGGAGAGTTATGGCCATGAGAAGTTGGAGAACCAAGGTTTGGGTAATGGACCCAAGTTTGTCTGATGGATAACAGTATGATTTTTGATATATTTCCAGCTAATACTATTCTATATGGATAGTACATGTCATTCCATTTCTGTCAGTATGTGGAACGTCACATAACTCCTCAAGGTTTGAGAGTTATGGCCTTACGAAGTTGGAGGACCCTCATATGTCATCTAGAAGCCCCAAAAGGTTAGAGTAGTCAAAGTGGTTTAAGAGATTTTAAAAGGTAAATAATAAAGTGAAGTGATGAGTGTACTATCATTCAACGTGAGTACAAAATAAATTAATTTAATAATAAATTTAATGGAGAAATTAGAAGTGGGTTAACCCTAAAATAAGGAAAGTGGGAAAATTGACCTAGAAGATGTTTTTAAGGAAGCTACTTGGAGAGTATAAATAAGAGGCAAGGATCTCTCATTTAAGAAAAACTTGAGCATATTGAATAGCTATAGGTTTCTGAGGCAACCAAAGGATATCTAATCCAAATTTATGAGGAAAGTGAAGATAAGAAGGTCGGAATTCAAGGAAGGATAAATTCTTTTGATGATGCTTTCTAAGGTATGTTTTTTTCAAGTCATCTCACCATTTTCACAATAACATTTTTTCTAGAATGCTTCAGATCGTGAAATTGCGATTCCATTGAGGAAACATATCCAAATATCTATGGTAATACATTCATCTTGTGGGTTTTTGTATTTTTGGAGTTACATGTCGTGGAAAATAGGGTTTGTGGCTAGTCCTGAAACTAGTCAAAAACAAGTGTTTTGGGTAAAAACGTCATGAATTCTTCATAACAGATCCAAATTTAGTAAGAAACAATGTGTTGGTTTTATTAAAGTCTCTAGTATTTTGTGTAATAATTTCATATCAATTCAACAAATATTTCGTGCGGGGCACGCTCTACAAGGTCTCTCTCTAGAATAAGCCAAAATTCAGCAAGTTGTGTCATTTTTTCCATAAATCCTTTTCTGAGAGGTTCCAAGTACTGAAATATGGAGGAATTGAATAAAACACACTGCGTAACATTATGTATCAGTTTCATATATTTATTCATTACAAGTACAAAGTTATTATTATTTCAAGTTAGGGTTGTTGACTAATCCAAAACTAGTCTTGTGAGACTAAAGAAACATTTGATGAAAATGCTAGTCTCTTGTTTTTAAAGTTAAGGAAGGTTTGTAGGTATGTGATCACATAAACCAGGTCTATTACAGAGTTACAAGTCATATTTGGATGATGAAATTGATGATATATTTTGGTTGAGGTACAAGTTGGGTATATGGTTGAGACAAGTAGTTGATGAGTTGGCACATACATGGGGTGTATAGTTGATGATGTTTGTACATATTGATGAGTCGTAGTTGATGAGTAATTTACACATGATTGGTACATAATTGGTACATGGTTGGTTGCACTTGTTTATGGTACATGTTCATTACATATTGTTTGGTACAGGTTGGTGCATGGTTGATGCACTTGTTTATGGTACAGGTTGATTACAGGTTGAGGTACAAGTTCATGCATGGTTGATGCATGGTTCAGTTTATTGGTAAAGGTTTATTGGTATAGGTTTATAATGATATATTTCACAGTGATAATGTGATAGTGGTTCCATCATTCTACTTCTACTTCAGGGTGGCTGGACGGGGCAAGGATAAGTGGTTGTCACCACCTTTTGGTTATAGCCAGAGAACATAGGGGGTTGTATCCTTCTTCTGGTTGTATCCATAGAATTGGGGATCTAGATCTTCCCTCAGGTTCTAGCCTAAGAAACTAGCGGGTTGAACCCTCCTTCCAGTTGCAGCTGGAAAACAAAGGAATTTGGTGCTTCCAATGAATGTAATTTTTCAAGACATATAAGATAAAGCATTATGTGTTTTTCTCCTGATTTGGATTTCCACATAAAACATTGGTGTACTATGTATGTGTTTGATTGTTCATTTCTTATTTTTCATTACATTGATATAACACTTGGATTATTTGGAGAAAAAGGATTATAATTACGCTATTATTGATTCACCCCCCCCCCTCTCAGTAATCCAACAATTGGTATCAAAACAGGTTCCTTTAGAAATCAGTTTAACCACTGAAAGGTAGATCATGGAGAGTACCAACTCATATACAAATGGAATACCACACTTTGATGGACAAAAGTATTATTTTTGGAGCATAAGTATGAAGACATATATACAAGCACAGGGGTTTGAAATTTGGCAATCAATTGTAGATGGATAGACAGTACCAACAGTTCCACCAACAAATCAAAAAGAGGTGAAACTTGGTCAAAATAATTCCAAAGCTACAAATTCACTTTTGAATGGTCTTAGTGAAACAATATTCAGCAAAGTTGCACATTTTAAATCCGCCAAAGAGATTTGGGACAAGATTCGAAATATTTATGAAGGAGATACAAAAGTCAAAGCAACAAAACTTCAAACTTACAAGGGTCAGTTCAAACAACTAAAAATGAAAGAAGATGAGAATATTGTAGCCTAATTCTTAAGAGTTGATGAAACAATGAATGCAATCAGGATTGTGAGAAGAAATCGAAAAATCTGTAATTGTTCAAAAGGTACTAAGATCTCTTCCTATGAGATTCAACCCTAAGATATCGGCACTAGAAGAAAGATCGGATCCGAATTCAATAAGCATGGACGAACTGCATGGAATATTCATAGCATATGAAATGAGAACTGAATAGGAAAATCCATATGTAAAACAAGCAGCCTTCAAATCATCTAAAAGATCAAAGAAAAATAAAAAGGAACAATAAGAATATAGCACTAGCAGCGACGTCTAGGAAGATGATGAAGAAGTGGTCAACTTTGTCAAAAGACTGAACAAGGGAAGCAATGGTAGGTATAGAGGTAATCTTCCTTTAATTTGTTTTAATTGTGATGGTATTGGTCATTTTGCTAGCAAATGTCCTCATAAGAAAAAGAGAAATGATGAATGTTACTTAAAAGGCAAACACACATATAAAGGAAAAATAAATAAAAATAAATATTTCAAAAAAATATTGTGCATCAAAGAAGACATCTCATCATCAGATGAAGATGAAATCAGTGAAAGTGAGACAAGAAGGGTTGTATTCATGGTAGTAAAAGATTCTGACAAAGAATACTCTGAAGAAGAATATGAAGAAGCTGAAGAAGGATATGAAGAAGTCGAAGATGAAATTGAAGAGGCAAAAGTTGACTATCGAGAAGAATTAATGTGTGCCATAGAAGTTATTAGAAGAGAAAAGAAGAAAAACAAGAAACTACAAGCATAACTAGACAAGAAAAATGGCACTCGAGAACTTGAACAAATGATCACAAGATTTAAGGTTCAAATAGAAGAAGATAAAAGAATTGAAGAATCACTCAAACAACAACTAGAAGAAAAGGACAAGATCGTTGGAAACTTGGAAGCAAAAATCATCACACTAAGAAAGGATATTCAAAAGAAAAATATGCAGAATAGCTCAAAAGTTTTGGATGACATTATCAATAGTAAAAAATCTCATCTTGACAAGTCTAGACTTGGATACAATCATACGGAAAAAGGATCAATATCCAAAACAATAGAGCAAGAAACAATTCCAAAAAGCTATGAAAAAATAATCAAAGGGGATAGGAAGATTACAGGGACACTCCTCCACCAAGAAGATCCAAATTTTAGAATCAACAATAGACAGATAGGCCTCAAGAAAAAGAAGGATTCATAAGAGAACTTTCTTTCAAAATATCTTCAACTCCTAGGTATCAAACTATACTTTTTGGTTTATGTTATGCATGTAATAATTTTGGACATAAAGATGTGAATTGTAGAGCTAACTACATGAACAATAACAACTTTGAGGCTCATAGAGAAATGGGTTACTCAAGAAGACCTAGTGAAACACAAAGAAAAAGTTACAACATGTTTGAATCTTTGAGCACTGAAGTGGAATGTTACAAATGTAAAAATTTTGGACACGTGGCCAAAAATTGCAGAATGCCAGTCCCTTCTAAAGAACCTCAACAAAATAACAATAGTCAAATACAAGAACCTCAGAAAATGACATGGATAAGAAAGCAAGATCAGTATAGCAATGAAGAATGAGAAGTCTCTCTATAAGATAACCAGAAGAAACACAGTTGGTATGTTGACAGTGGGTGTTCAAAACACATGACAAGTGATAGAGACAAATTTCTTACATTGCTAAAGGAAATAAATGGATCAGTCTCCTTCGGAAATGATAATTTAGCCAAAATCATTGGAGAAGGCACTGTCCGAATTGGGAACAAGAATAAAAAGGTAGAAAATTTTCCGCTGGTAGAAGATATGAAACATAATCTTATAAGTGTGAGTTAAACGTGTGACCAAGGTCATAAAATTACTTTCGATCACAAAAGTGTGAGATAAGAATACAAGGTTCAGGGAAATTGGTCGGTACAACTACAAGAACTTTAAAGAAAATATATGTGTTAAGTGAAATTGGAAATGAAAAGTGTTGTCTAGTAAAGGAAGATGAAAGTTGGCTATGGCATAGAAGAATGGGGCACATCCATTTTGATAGCCTTTTCAAAGTTAGGAAAAGAGAAGCAGTTAGAGAAATTCCCCAGATCACGAAACCAACCAACACTTTATGCAAGATGTAATATAACATATATAAAATGTATGTAGAACAGAAATAAAATGTTAGTAATGGCATAATAACAACAATATAACTAGAACATTCACCACAATAACATTGAAATGATATAAGAATAACAACATAAATAACACTCTGAATCTGAAAGTAATGTTCACGGACCTCTTTGAGGGGGCAACCTCCATTTGAGCAAAGCTCTATTACAATAATATCCAAGCTAGGGTTCTCATACCCTCAACTCCTATTTATACTAAAAAGAAGCATCTCGAGGAAGATTCTTCTAGAAGTGGAAGCTTCTATTAGGTCTTCTTACATCCACCTTATTCTATTTTATTGAAAGGCCTTATTAATATTGACCTTTATTACATCCGAATATATTGTTATACCTGTTTGGGGGTTAGGACCCTAACATGTCCACCCCCTTAAAAACAACCTTGTCCTCAAGGATTTATATGAGGAAATTACTACAGAATGGTAGTTGTTTCCCAGGTGGCATCTGCTGGAGTTGTATCTTTCGACTCGACTAGCACTTCCATGATGGTTCTCTAACATAGGCAACACTCATGCTGGTCCAAAACTTCTTCTGGCTGTAGCCAAATGGATCCTTCTTCAGCTAACTCTGGAAGGTTGGTTTGAATTTGGCACTTAGCTCCAATCACCTTCTTTAAGAATGAAACATGAAAATTAGGATGTATCTTCGAATGCTTGGGAAAAGCTAACTAATAGGAAACTTGTCCCACATGCTTGAACATAGTATAAGGACCATAAAATTTGGGCACTAGATTCTAACAATGCTCGGCCTTGAGGGAAGTTTGCTTGTAAGGTTGCAGTTGACGAAACACCTGATCCCCTTATGCAAATTGACATTCATAGTGACCTTGATCTGCTTGTTGCTTCATGCGATTCTGTGCCATGACCAAATTCTCTTTGAGGGTACTGAGAATAGTCTCTCGAGCTGTAAGTGTTAGGTCAACTGCCTGGACCTTTGAAGAACCTGATAAGTATGAGAGAAATGAAGGTGGCTTCTGTCCATATACCATTTCGAAAGGAGTCATGTGTGTAGCTGTATGGTATGAAGTGTTGTACCACCATTAAGCTAGGGGTAACCATTGAGCCCATGGTTTTTTTTTTTTTCCGAGGAAAAACACCTCATATATGTTTCCAAACACTTGTTGACAACTTCTGTTTGGCCATCAGTATGGGGATGATAAGATGTGCTGAGATGCAATTCAGTGCCTTGTATCTTGAATAGTTCTTGCTAAAAATTACTTGTCAAAGTGGGGTCGCGATCAGAAACAATAGAGTGCAGCATGCCATGAAGCTTGAAGACCTGATCCATGAAGATTTGAGCCACCATGGATGTTGTAAATGGGTTTTGAAGGGCACAAAAATGAGCATACTTGGAAATTCAATCAACAACCACCATGATGATGGATTTATTTCCCGATTTGGGTAAGTCAGTAATAAAATCCATAGAAATATCCTTCCAAATAGCAGGTGGAATCGGGAGCAGTTGTAGTGTGCCTAACGATTTAACTATTTCTCCCTTGTTGCGTTGACACACATCACATTTAGATACAAAATTATGAATGTATTTTTTCATACCATCCCAAAAAAAGAAACATTTGACCCTGTCATAGTTTTTGGTGAACTCAGAGTGCCCTGTTGTGGGTGTAGCATGAAGCTCAGAAAGTACCATGGATTTAAGCTTTGATTGTTTACTTAAATACAAATGGCCTTTGTATCAAAGTTCCTCCTAGAGCCAAGAGTACCCTGGGGAGGCTGGAGCATTGGACTACAATTGGTGGATCAACTATGAACTTTTGGGATCTTGTATCCATTCCTGGCGAACGACTTGGAGCCAATCTAGTACAATGAATGAAAGAGAAAAAAGGGATACTTCATCTTCATATTTTTGGGAAAGTGCACCCACAACGACATTGACTTTTCCTTTCTTATAAATTATCTCATAATCATATCCAAAGATTTTAGTCACCCATTTTTGTTGTTTCGGGGAGGAAATCCGTTGTTCCAGAAAATACTTCAGTCTTTGATGGTCTGTCTTAATTTGGAAATGTTTCCCCAATAGATAAGGATGTCACAGATCCACGACATGAAGAATAGCCAACATTTCCTTTTCATATATGGATTTGCCCAGATTTCTTTCAGACAATTGCTTGTTGGTAAAGGCCAAAGGTTGACCCTCTTGCATAAGGACAATGCTAATTCCTTTCCTTGAAGCATCACATTCCAGCACAAAGGTCTTAGTGAAATCAGGAAGGGAGAGGACTGGAGTGGTGCACATGGCCATCTTCAATGTTTGAAGATATTGAGCAGCAACTGGAGTCCAAGTGAAAGAGTTATTTTTTAGGAGAGCAGTGAGAGGTACTGCAATTTTCCCATAATTCTTAACAAACTTTCGATAATACCCTATTAAGCGTAGAAATCCATGCAAGATATTAAGAGTCTTTGGGTGAGTCTAGTATTGCATAGCTTCAATCTTTTTTGGATCCATCCTGACGCCATATTTTCCAACCGAATGACCCAAGTATTCTACTTCTGAGGTGTCAAAAGAACATTTAGACTGTTCAAGAAAAGTTGGCACTGAGAGAGTAGATGGAGAACTCGATCCACATAAGCAATATGGTTTGTCCATGTTTTTCTATAGATGAGGATATCATCAAAGAAAACTAAGACAAAATGGTGGAGAAAATGACATAATAAATGATTCATGAGGCTTTGGAAGGTGGAGGGGGCATTAAACAAGCTAAAGGGCATGACCAAAAAATCATAGTGGCCCTCATGAGTTCTAAAGGAAGTCTTGGGAATGTCTGCCTCTTTCATACGTATCTGGTGGTAGCCCGAACGAAGATCTAGTTTAGTGAAGAATTGGGTGCCACTCAATTCATCCAAGAGGTCATCAATGACAGGAATGGGGAATTTGTCTTTGATGGTAAGTTTGTTGAGGGCATGGAAGTTAGGACACATTCACCAAGAACCTTATTTCTTCAGGACCATGACCACATGAGATGAGTAGGGGCTCGTACTAGGGCGGATAACACCTGCATTAAGGAGTTCCTGGACCATTTTCTCAATTTCATATTTTTAGGAAAAGGGGTGACGGTATGGATGGATATTGGGAGGAAGGCTTCCGGGTACAAGGGAAATGGAATGATCATGAACACCAATGAAAGGAGGGAGGCCTTGGGGAATGGAAAATACCAATTTATATTTATAAAGGATGGCTTGGAGGTCTTGCGGTACCGAGGGTGTCTCTATTGCTTGTATGGTATGGAGTTGGGTGATAACACCAGAATGACCCTTTTTTAGCATATTTTTTATGCAATGGGAACTAATGATCTCAGGTGAACTGGCGGTGATACCTTGGAACTTATATTGGTGGCCCTCCTAGTTGAATTGCATGGTTAAGTCTTTAAAATCCATGAGAATGGGACCCAAAGTACTTAGCCAGTCTGCACCCAACACAATGTCACAACCTCCCATGTCGATAGAAAACATATGGGATTTCAGGTGGTAGTCACCAATTTGGAGACACACATTTTCACAACACCCTCCACATTTCATGGAACCACCATTGACACTCATGATTTGGAAGTTATTGACAGCATGGATGTAGCAATGAGTTTCTTGGGCAATGCAGTGATGAATAAATTATGGGTGTTGCCATTATCAACTAGAATCATGACCATCCGATGCTTGATGTAATCCATTAGTTTGAGGTTTTGGGGAGTAGAGAAGCCAATGAGAGAATTGAGGGAAATGACCGGTTCTACTTTGGGAGGGTCTGAGGGAGGGGTTATGTTAGTGGATTCAGGTGACTCAAACACAAAGGGAGTTTCTTCATCTTCTTCCGAAATGTCCTCAGAGATAGCCATAAAAATAATTTTTCTTTACACTTGTGGCCCAAGAAATATTTGTTATCATAACTATAACAAATGCCTTTGAGTTGGCATTCATCCATTTCAGCCCTGGTCAATTTTTGGATCTTTAGTAGAGTAGAGGGAGTAGTGGGATTTACTAGTCTAGGGCAAAGGATAAAGGAGGGTTTGCGGTTTTGAGAAGATACAACTTGTTGTTCTTCTTTATCTCTTTTGGTAGACTCCACCCAACTCTTAGGTTGATCCATGAGGACATGGGCCTGAATTTCATCCTTGAGGCTGTTGATAAAACACTCTCGAAAAAAGGCATCAGATATGCCCTCTGTTCTAAAAGCTAGGCGTTCAAAGGAAGCTATAAAGTATTCCACTATTCCTAATTGTTTCAGCTTTTTCAAATGGCCCAAATGGTTGGTGTCAGTGTCAAAGTGTTCATAAATCTCTGCCACAAAGTGTGTCCAAGCAATATACCCCCGACGAGAAGTTTTTCTCCATTGCCACCATTGCCAACGTTCTTGATCTAGATGGAGAACAACATACCGGAGTTTGGCCAAGTCATATGTAATGTCATATAAAGAGAATTAATGTTCCATTTGGGTTACCCAACTAGTGGGGTCTGAACCATCAAATTTGGTCACATCCACTAGCAGAAGGTGCAGGTCACGTTGAAAGTGATGGTTCTGCAAGGTATGCGAATGAGAGGAATGGTCACCTTTAGTATGTAGAGGTGAGGAAGAGGAAGGGTTATCTGTAGGGATATGCAGTTTGGTGCAGAGTGTTGAAAAGACTGATTCAAGATGGGTGGTGAGGTATTGTTTGATTTCCCCCATTGAGGACTACATGGTTGTATTGATGACGACAACATTGGCACTAAGTTGTTGAAGTTCTTGTTGGGTCTCAATGAGACCAAATTGCAAGGTTTTGAAGCAAGCTTCCAAGTCTTGGCTACGAGTATGGGCGATGAGGACGGGGAAACTGAAAAAGGGGCGAGTGAGGTAAAAAAAAAAATTTTGCCGAAAAAATGATATGGATGAATGTGATAAGGGAAAAGAGATGAATCCAATGGAATAGGTCTCAAATAATGGTGAAAAAATTTCCATACTTTTTTTTTCTTTTTCCGAGTTATACTCTGGTCTGAAGAATACTGCAGAGAGGAAATTCCCAAATGCTTAACCAAAAAGAAATGTGTATTTACTTGGCAACCCAAACAAAGTTGCGCGACAATAGATCTTGTCTGTTTTAATTTGTTTGTTTATGTCCCCAAGGTTTAGGTATTCAAAGGTTCTATAGACAAGGGTTTGCCCTATGCTATAGCTCTCTGATATACGTGCGGGGTCCAATAGTAGTAATCGGCCCAATATCGCAAGGCACTAACTAAGGAGGATAGACCGTACCCTTAGTCGTACTACCCGACTACCCAGGTACTAGAGAGTATCTTCCCAAGTTTTGTTTTCGGTGACACTATAACAGTCAGCCAGCCAATCAGTTTATCTAAAGAGGGATTTAGGTAATCTAGGTTGATCCATACACAAGTGTTGTTTGATGTGCTACCACTCGAAGGGGTACCAACAGGGGTTACAAGGGTGGCCAATAGATGTGCACTTAAGTACCACTTGTATTTCTTACATGTATGAATCCCTCAACCGCGGGTTTATGTGTGTAACGATAGATCTCTGTGGCTTAAAGATGTCGGAATATGTCTCTACCCTAAAAAAAAAAAATTAACCCACACTTTCTACCGAGGAAAGTTATTTGATACCACTTGTAATATACCAGATATAAAATGTATGCAGAACAAAAATAAAATTCTAGTAATGGCAGAATAATAGCAATATAACCAGAACATTCACCACAATAACAATGAAGTGATATAAGAATAAAAATGGAAATAACACTCTGAATCTGAAATAAATGTTCATGGGCCTCTTTGAGGGGGAAACCTCCAGTTGAGCAAAGCTCTATTACAATGATATCCAAGCTAGGGTTCTCATACCCTCGACTCCTATTGATACTAAAAAGAAGCATCTCAAGGAAGATCCTTCTAGAAGCAAAATCTTCTATTAGGTCTTCTTACATTCGCCTTATTCTATTTTATTGAAAGGAATTATTAATATTAACCTTTATTACATCTGAATATATTGTTCTACCTATGTACGGGTTAGGACCCTAACACAAGCATTGTCGACAAAGAAAGAAAACAAAGACCAGGTTAAAATGAAAGGAATATTCAACAACAAGACCACTGGAAATTGTGCATACTGATCTAGTTGGACCAACAACAACAAAGATTTTAAAAGGTGAAATATACTTTATGTTATTAGTTGATGATTATACAAGAATGACTGCAGTTTTCTTTCTCAAGAACAAGTCATAAGATTTTGAAAACTTCAAGATCTACAAGGAAATGTTTGAAAATGAGATGGATTGAAGAATAAAATGCTTGAGATATGATAATGGAGGAGATTTCACATCAAAGGAATTTATGGACTACTGCAACATTCATGGAATAAAAAGGAAATTCTTCGTTGTTAGGACACCTCAACAGAATGGAGTTGTTGAAAGAAAGAACATGACAGTACAGAAAATGGCTTGAAGAATGCTAATGGATTCCAAATTTACAGATATATTTTGGACATAGACAGTGCATACAACATATCAGATTCAAAACAGAGTAATACTCAGAAACAACATTGATAAAAATCCCTACGAGCGATGGAAAGAAAGACCAACAAATGTGAAGCACTTCAAAGTTTTTGGAAGCAAATGCTACATCAAAAGAGAAGATGGGAGAATGGGAAAGTTTTACTCTCATGTGGAAAAATGAGTATTTGTTGGTTACTCAAGTACAAGGAAATCATACAAGTGTTACAATCTAAAATTGAACAAAGTTATGGAAAGCATCAACATAACAATTGATGAAACAGACAGACCAGAATCAAAGGAAGAAGAAAACAAATCAATGGAACAACTTTTCAAAGAAGAAGAATCAAAAGATGAAGTATAAGAGGAATATGAAGATAATCTGACAAAAACAAAAGAGCAAGTTCAACAAGTATCTCCAAAGACACCTAGAAAACGAGTACAGAAGAATCATCCTTCAGATCAAATTATTGGAAACAAAGATGCAAGAGTTGAAACTAGAAGAAAAATCCATTCACCAGAACAAACACACCTAGCACTCTTATCTACAATTGAACCAAACTGTGTTGAAGAAGCCAACAAGGATGAATTTTGGAATAAGGCCATGAATTAAGAATTGGATCACATAGAGAAAAATGACACTTGGGAACTGGTTCCAAGACAAAATAATAAGAATGTGAACGACATAAAATAGGTTTTCAGGAATAAATTAAATGAAGATGGGCAATTTACAAGGAACAAATCTAGATTGGTATGTAAAGGATATGCACAGATTGAAGGAAGCAAATTTGAAGAGACATTTACCCCAGTTGCCAAAATGGAAGCAATATGGTTTCTTTTAGCCTATGCATGCTCCAAAAATGTTAAAGTATATTAGATGGACGTAAAATCATATTTTCTGAATGAGGAACTTGAAGAAGAAGTCTACATTGAACAACCAGAAGGATTTTAGTTGTCAGAGAACGCATATTATGTGTGTAAACTAAAGAAGGCCTTGTATGGTCTAAAACAAGCTCCTAGAGCATGGTACTCTAGTCGGGATAAGTATCCACAACAGGCAGGGTTCAGAAAATGAAGTGCAAACAGCAACCTCTACATCAAGGTAAGTGAAGGTAATATTTTATTCATTGAGTCTTATGTTGAGGATATTATTTTTGGTAGTGATGATGACAGGTTAAGCCAGAAATTTGCAAAAGATATGCATAATGAATTTGAAATGTTGTTACCTAGAGAACTATCCTTCTTTTTGGGACTTCAGATACATCAAAGAAACCAATGAATATTTATTTCTCAAAACAAGTACGTCAAAGAAATGATAAAGAGGTTCGGAATGGAAGATTTCAAAACAGTTATCACTCCCATGCAAACAAGTTGCAAGTTGAGCAAAGAAGATGATTTGAAGTCTAGAGATCAGAGGCAATACAGGTCAATGATTGGCAGCCTACTATATGTGACAACATCCAGACCAGATTTAATGCAGGCAGTTGGATAGGTGGCACGATTTCAAGCAGCACCAAAGGAGTCACATGTGTTAGCAGTGAAGAGGATTTTAAGATATCTCAAAGGAACATAAGAGTTTGGATTATGGTATCCAAAAGGAAAGGATCTATCACTTATTGCCTACATAGATATAGATTGGG
>ML807477.1:116803-133464 GCA_009831015.1 Picea engelmannii | reverse complement strand
CTTCAAATTATCCATCCCATCGCACAGAGAACAAGCAATTTGGGGCAGAAGAAGTGGTGGAGCATCAGAGGATTAAGAAGGGGAGGCGGGAGAGGGGAGAGGGGAGGAGGAAGAAGAGAGAGGGGCGATAGGGCCAGGGGGAGCGGAGGGAGGGGGGGGATGGGGTGGAGGCTGGTGCGCGGGTGGTGGCTCTGGGATTAGCTTGGGAGCACAGCCGAGGGAATTTCCAAACCTATTGAACCACTCGACTCTGCAAGCAAATAGAGAGGACAAAGGAGGTAGTTCTGGAGTGGTGGCATAGTCAGGAGGGTGTTCTGGAGAGGAAGCACGAACAGGGTCAAGGAGGAGTTATGGAGTAGAGGCGTGGTCAAGAGCCTAAGGCAAGCTCTGAGGAGCATGCCTTCCACGACCTCTTGAACCTTGGCCTCTTGCTGCATACCAAGTCACCCCACGCTTTGAATTACGTCGTTGGTGAGGCATCAGGACTGTGACAAGGAGAGGAGGGGAGGGAGAGAACCAAAGAAGGAGCTGGGGGAAGAGCTTGAAGCAGAGGTGGAGCGAAGGAAAAAGCTCGAACCAGAGCCAAAGAGAAACACTGACTGGTGGATGATTGTGAGGAGCGAGAGGAAGATAGCACGGATGAGCCATGAGTTTCACTGTCGCAAGCCAAAAACCATTGATTTGGGGCAAATGATGGGACTGGTTAAGCGGCCAACCCATCACATTTACCACCCCTACGAGTTGGAGCTCCATTACCATAAACTACTATGTGTGAAAATGAATGTGTGGGTACGTCGATCAAAATGATAAATACATGGATTAAATGCCTAGAGTGAGTGCAGACTGTGGTGGCATTGTGTGGTGTGGGTTGTGGCCAGGTGTCCGCCCATCTATCCATGCGCTCGTCGATCTCGATGACACCCCATCCGGGGTAAAAAATAGAAATATTAAAAACACAAACATTTAAAAAAAAATACAAACCTAAACTATATTAAAATAATAATAATAATAATAATAAAATTAGAAAAAATTAAATACAAGAAAAAAATCAAACAAAATTAATATTAAAAAAAAGGCAACTAAAAAACAAATAATTAAAAAAAAAAGTTGTATTTGTTTCTCCAAGTGATACTTAATAGTTGTTCATTTATGTTAATATAAATTAACACCCATCAACGGTTTGCACTAATCCAAACCAACATCAATTGTTAACCTTCACTCGTTATTTCTAAATGGTTTAGTTTTAGTTCAAGCAACTTAACATTACTTACAATAACAAGTGTTGCATTGCAGCGTAGTCCCTGCTGGGTTGGGGTTGGCATCAAATGAACATATGCATCAGTTTCTAGATTACCTCATATTTCAAAGTGAGATGAACATATGCATCGGTTTCTAGATTGCCTCGGATTTCAAAGTGAAATAGATATGTATAACATAGATGCTTATAATCATACTTACATGATCACGTATGCATTAGTTTCTAGATTGCATATCAATTTTTAGGGTTTCTGAACAATTTAATTTTTATTATAAATTTATATTTTTAAGGAGGTAAAGTTTTAATTTACTAATTAAAAAAATTAAATTATAATTATGTAAAAAAAATTAGCAAAAGTTTTTATAATAAAACGAAATTTATTCCTAGTCAATTCTCATTCATGTTAGGTGTGAAAACCTATATCCATGTGGATGAAAGTGTTGATTTTTTTTTTTTTTTGAACAATAATTTATGTTAATATTCTTGGAATCTATATCTACCTCCCAGTTCATTCATGATACGTGTGAAAACATTTAAATGGATATAATAGTTTCCATCTCGATATAATTTGAAACTAGAATTTTCAATGTAACAATACTTTGTGTGGACATGCTTGGAGATTATTTGCAACCATTCCTAGTTGACGAAAGGTCTCCAGGCAAAAGTTCCCAGAACAAATCACTGTAAGCGTGCTCATTGTTGCGTTGTAGAATTTGTGTTGAATTCTATGGAAAACCTAGATTTAGTCATTTCCCTTTTTACAACAACTTAAAGGGCATTAGTTAATTAATATATTTCACAAGAGTTTATTTAACATAGTGCACAAATAAATGAGGTTTGTTTAATCTAGAGTATGATCTAAAATGGGCATAAAATTGATTTCATTTGATTAAAAGTTAGTTTTCCTCGGAAACAGGTGAATGGCGCAATATTGGAGTTATTACAGGTACCACTCTACTGGTTAACATAATGAATGAAAATAGGTTTTTCCACTGTAGTAAAACAAATAAAAATAAATGAGGTTTGGCGACAAATAAATGACGACTGGTTTGCGAAGACATAATATATTACATATGATCTGGACTGGTGTGCCAATTAGAACAAAACAATTATGTATCATTCTATATAAAATTCAAAATATATCTTGGGAGTAAAGACATCATGATGGACTGGATAGGTGTGCGTAGTAAATTGATTCACTGTAGGAATAATAGGCTAACACCCACCTGCACATACGTTAAATAAGTAAACAAATCACTGCATAACTGGTAATTGGAGCAATGTGCCAACATTGACCTTGACTGAGTAATCTTAGACAAGACAGCAATGAATATCGAAAAAACATTAGAGAATTATAATATTCAATTTCAGACATACTAAAAAAATAGATTTCTTGCGTTTTAAGTTGCTTCCTTCAGATTGTAACAGCTTCTGTCATAAGAGATTTCCATGCTTATATGAAAAAAAGTAGCGGTGACAACCATGTCGATGAAGAGAAGCAAAAGTGACAAAGGTGGGTACAACCCATCCGGTATAGGAGTGCTGCTCAAGGATTTTGATGCCTGCACATATGGAGAATGAATATATACATTGTGTATATCACCCTTCTTTGCAAAACCAAAGAACTGATTCCTGAAACATACATTCATCCTTACCATTGTAATTGAAAGTGCTTGGAGATCCACTGCCTCTTCCTCCTCTTGATCTCAGCATCATCTGATAATTACTACATAATTCCAACCCAACCCTGCAGAGCCAGTAAAACTCATAACTCCATCTGACTGAAACATTTCAATAAAGAAAAAATGATAAGTAAAACCTACAATGAACAAACTTGCCTTAGCTTTTGTAGTCAGATTCGATCTCGAAACCCCACTATTAGTGAAGAATCTTGCACTGCAATGCTTTCCCGGCATGTTTTTGTGGCTGCTCTGCAATGAGAACCTCAGATCACTTCTAACCCTACGCCTTTCTCAAATGAAATGAAATGATGTGAAATGGAATGGGTCATTCATTTTTTAGTGAGGTGGATTTTTTTAGGAATGGGTTCCACTATCAACCAACACCTGGAAGTGGTAATTGAAACGTGGTGTGTGAAGTTACCTAATAACAACGCTCTAAAAACAACTAGCCAGCAATTGGAATTTGGTAATTGCAATGTGGTGTAAATGTTTGTTAGTAGATGTAGGATGTTGACAAATGCAGCCTATATTCCCTAGTCGTCGACACCTAAAAAAACTCATCCGTCGTTGAAAAATTCAAATAACGGATGTTGATCTATTGATTAATAAAAAAATAGCTTCATGTGAAGGCACGCATATTTTGGAATTTGTTAAGGCTCATGTAGGTTCGAACTTGCAATACTCAGTATTATGAAAACGAGGTCCACGCAGAGACAATTTCTTCAAACATCATTTGATATTGAAAATTATGTATAAAAATCCCTCCATCAATCTCACTATTATTGGCATTGGAGAATCACAACATTCACAGTTTCAAACCATACACAGAAATCAGTGAATAACATCGTATAGTAAAATTTTCCCTGGGATTTTTTAGATTCAGAATTACTCATAAATAGGTGATTGCAGGCCAATGGAATTTTTATTGGACTTTCCCTTTGCATTCATGTCTCTGATCTTTGCAGCTTTGGGTGCAATCATCTGGATCTTGGGGTAAGTTTTCTTTTGCAAATATCTCAACATATCACTTCATTTTAATCCATTAAGTTTTTCATATTCCAAGAATGTTATTGTTCTCTGCAAGAAACATCTTGATAGAATTAGGGGCTCCTTGATTTTTTTGAATAAAACTCATAAGTCCCACCATGTAGAATATATCTTCATCAGGCACAGTTGTAGACATTCAAGAATCCCACCTGCAACACCCATCATCTATAAAATGTACCAGAAAAAATAACTAAATTCTTAGGATGAATATTGTTAGGGATAGAGAGAGAGATGTATATTTACTTGTTTCTATTTAGAGGGTATAGGAGGATAGGTCCTCCAATGCCATGTTTAGTCGACACTAGGATGATGGAGCCTACACCTTCGAATCTGCATCCCCTAGTATCTTACACCTCTTAATCAGGAGCCCCTGTAACCGTAGCCTCGAACTTTGCAACCCATTGTTGCTTCTCTTGCCCGCTACGCTCCAGTTGATAAGGTCTCCCTTTTTCCCTGTCTCCTAACTCCTTGCTATGCTCTCTTCCTCCTTTTCCTGTTATGCTTTGATTGTCTATTTAATCTCTTCTTTACATTGAAGAAAATATTTGTACTTTTCTTATTCAACTTTAGGAGGTGGATTCACCTTAGTATTATATGGATATGAGTAACAATCGATAGAGGTTTAAGATATAGATCTCCTAAGTTTTGTTCCCTTATCAATATTAACCCTAGTTAGATAGCTTCGCCAACTGGATGTGATAAATATGAGGTTTCTGAAACCTGGCCCATTCTCGTAAAGTCCCATTCTTGTAAAAGGGAGATATATGGACCAAGGTGGGAGCTGTTAGCATCAGAAGTCACTCCTGGATTGTTGGCAGGAGCAGAGCCCAACGCCCATCAGTTTTATGTCACAATAGTTTTAATGGGTGATCAAATGGGTAGAGACTCGGGAAGGTATCGCTCTAACTCGGGAAATGAGTCCGGTATGTAAGGAACAAAGGAGGTCTTGATCTAACTTCAGTCAGTGAGTTGATTTAAAGATGAGCAGGTTGAAGACTTGGTGAGAGGAGTGAGCAAACTACCTCAGGAAACAGGGCTTTCAGCAGTTTGTAGAAGAAAAACTCTGAATGCAAGATCCTCTTGGTTCAGGGCTTCGAGAAATTGAAAGGGGGACTTGAATGGATCCTCCAATTCCAAGTTGTTCAGCGCTAAGAAAATCACAGGGACCGATTAGAAACAATGCAACTGTTACAGTGATCCAACCTACATCATCCTATAACAGTTACAACTCGATTGGATCCTCCAATTTTGAGCTACTCTAACACAGTATAAACAAATACATGAAAGAAACTGACATTCATAAGGCGAGAAGTCTCAAGAGTCCATGCATAACCAGAATAACAGTGCTTCATTAAAGTTTTACAACTGGGAGCCTTGCTCAACCATCGATCATTACAAAATACAAAGACTGAGTCTATATACTCAGAAAAAATCACCTAATAGAGGCGTGCCCGGTCATCCAAGGTGTGGTGTCCTTTCGGTCAAACTCGGACGGATAGTCTTCGTCAAACTCCACCTTAACTGCGCATGGATCCTGCAAGGGGAGTAGCTGAGCCATTAAGTGTCGAGCTAGTGTGTGCATACCTCTCCGACTAGTCGAGGACTCGACATGGCGTCTTTGGAAAACATCGGTACACAGGACCTCCTCGGGCAGACAGCCTGCCAGATCCTCCATACTTTACACTTAATGAGTGAGGAGAGGTTTCAACCACCCCCTCTTACCTTCATTTACTCCAATTGAGAACCAAGATTGAGATTGAATCAGATGGCACCTGGAGATCGTGGTGATCCCTTCTGTGACTAAACCCAACGCCTTTGGCCCCCCCTTCACATCTCTTTTATTTCCCAAGTGACCATGAGTTGTGACCCTGCGTTTACTCTCAAAGGCGCTTTCGGCGTTCGTGAATAGGAAGGAGTTGATCCTTGCTTATCACAGTCGCGATGAGCGAAATGCAGAGATGGCTTAATTGGGTGCCACACTTTCCTCTCAGATCTGATAGTCCTGAACTCACTCGGTGATATTGTGGGCCCGGGTCCTAGACGCTCTTGGCACTTTGCATCTCGGGGATATGAAGGAGCTGCTCCTTGTGCTTCGGAGTCGCGATGGGCGAAAAGGTGAGGAGCCTAATCGCGCACCAGGTGTCCCCTTGAATGGACGGCTGAGACTACTCCGTGATACTGTGGGCCCAACTTTAGGCGCTTTCGGTGCTTCGGGGTTTGGGGTTTCAAGATGTAGAATGATATGGAACCCTCACCCTTTGAACTCCCGAATGTTGAAATGCCGACGTGACTAGATCTCGCACCACGCATCCTTTGGATGGACGGCTGCTATCCTTTCCTGCATACAATTTGGGCGCTATCCATCGCGCTAATCTTGACGCAAATCCGCTAACCGCGATTTCCCGTCGACCGTCGATCTGCTCCTATGGATGAATCTGGACCATCGACAATATAATTTCGCCCGCTTACTTGCTTGGAAGCCTGAAACGAGATTTTTTCGTGCTGCGCTTGGGCGCTTCTCGTGCAACTTGCAGACCTGAAAACTCTTGTGCCCAGGACAAGAATTGTTACTAAAATTAGGCTCCATGGGGGATAAAGTCATCCCTGTGATGCCCTAAGGACTCATTTTGCAGTTCCAGTGCCTTGTTGTTGGGCTATGGAGTCATTTATTTAAAACTTAAAGACGGAAAGAAAAACAATATTTACAACCGCGAAAGAGCCATGTACGACTCAAGAGAAAAATATTTTTAGGAAATGCCCATTCACAGGGCCATTGAAAGCTTCTTGATCCTTCAAATATCGTAACCTGTAGGTGTTATTCGAGAATACTTTGGAGACTTTTAAAGGCCTGATCCACAGGGCTTCGAATTTTCCATGCTTGCCTTTATCTTGTTTAGGAGCATCCCATTTCAGTACCAGGTCTCATATCCGAAACTCTTCCTTCTTGGCCTTCTTATCAAAAACCTGCTTGATCCTTTGCTGATGGTCCTGAATTCTACCCATTACCTGCTCCTTGGCCTTCTGGACTTCCACTAGCTGATGAATTCTTCTGATTACGTCATCAGGCTCCCCTTGATGATCCTGGAGGAATCTTGCTACAGGAATGGCTAAATGGGAAGGAAAAACGGTCTCTGCTCCATAGACTAATTGGAAAGGAGAGATGCCTAGAGATCTCTTCGTGATCACTCGATCGGCCCATAGAGAAAATTTCAATCTTGAATGCCAGGCCTTCTTGTTGTCTTCCAACAGTCTTTTGATGATCCTTATCAGGCTTTTGTTGGAGGACTCTGCTAAACCATTGCCCTGGGGATAGTATGGGGTGAAGTGAATCAGTTTGATCCTGAATTGCTCACAGAACTTGGCTCATGGCTCATCCCTGAAAGAGGCTGTGTTATCAGTGACAATCTTACTTGGGCAACCAAATATCGTGATGAGGTCCTCCAGGAATCCAACGATTACCTTGTGGGAAGCACTTCTGGTGGGGATAGCTTCAATCCACTTGGTAAAGAAATCCGTAGCAGTCAGGATCCATCTGTGATGCCCACTGGAAGCGGGGTGAATTTCTCCAATGAAATCTAGGCCCCATTGTTGGAAAGGTCTTGAAACAACCACAGGATTTAACGGCAAAGACTTGAGCTGTTGTTTTCCTGCAAATCTTTGACATTTGATGCAGGCTCTGACCCTTCTGCAGACGTCAGTAAATACGGTGGGCCAGTAGTATCCATCCCTGAGGATTTTGTAGGTCATGGTTTTCCAGAAATGATGCCCTCCACATAGGCCGTCGTGAAATTCAACCATGATCCTGTCAGCCTCTTGCGGATCTACACATTTCAAAAGCAACCCTAGGGGGTCTTTCCAATATAAAACTTGAATGATAAGGCAATACCTGATTGCTTTGAGCTTCAGAGCTTTTGCCTTGTTTCTTTGCAGGCCGTCTGGAGGCCGCAACTCTTGTAGAAAATATATGGCATCCTTATACCAGGGACATCGAGCCAATGGGGGATCCCTTTGAGGGTATATTTCAGACAGTTGATCCCGCTGAATTCCTGAATATTCGTTGATGAAACTTACCCCCAAAGCTAGGCAATTTGCTTCAGCCAACAGCTTGGCTAAACCTTGACCTTTGATCAATTTGGTAGGTTTTATTTCCAGGTCAAATTCTAGAATCTTGGCTATCCACTTACTCCTCCTCCCGTCTATGTCAGACTGAATAAGAATGTCTTTGACAGCAGCTAAGGGGACATAGGCAATGATTTTTTACTGCAGGACATAGGTTCTGAAGGCCTTGAGAGCCTTTACTAGGGCATAGGCCTACTTCTCCATAGTGTCATACCTGACTTTGGCATCCCTCAATGCTCGACTGAAATAGGCAATAGGCTGCTCTAGCCCAACCTCATTTGTCTGTAATAAAACAGCAGCCACCGTGTCAGGTGAGGCAAAGGAGAAAATAAGGAAATCCTTTGAGTAATCAGGACTGATAAGCACAGGAGCTTCAGTCAGGGCCTTCTTTATTTTCTCGAAGGAATTTCGCGATTCAGAATTCCACCTCACTTCATTTCCTTTCCTTAACATGGCTGTTATAAGTTTTACCTCCTCAGCAAAGTTAGAAACAAACCTCCTCAGAAAATTAATCTTACCAAGGAAAGATTGGACCTCCTTCCTGGATCTCGGGATTGCTAAGGCTTGTATTGCCTCAACTCTGCTAGGATTGATCCTGACTCCTTTCGCTGATACTATGTGGCCTAGTAACTTTCCCTCCTGCATGGCGAACAAAGATTTCTTGGGATTTAATGAAATGCCAAAACTCTTGCATTTCAGGAAAACCTTCCTGAGATGACAACAGTGTTCTTTATCAGATTTTGAAAATATTGTTATGTCATCCAGATAGATGACCACAAACTTATCCTTTTCCCCAATGAAATCTATGTCCATGGCACGTTGAAACGTTGCCCCTGCATTCATCAATCCAAAAGACATTTTGGCATACATGAATGTGCCCCATGGAGTGGTAAATGTCGTCTTTTCCCTGTCCTCAGGCAGAACATAGATTTGATTGTAGCCAGAGAAGCCATCGATCATGGACATCCTGGATGCTCCTGTTACCCTCTGCAATATATGTTCCATCTTTGGTAAGGGGTAGTTATCCTTCCATGAGCTCCTATTCAGGTTTCTAAAGTCTACACAGAGTTTGATTTCTCCATTCTTTTTCCTTACTGGTACCAAGTTGGCCACCCACTCTAAGTATCTCAGTGGTACGATGATCTGGGCCTGTAGAAGCTTCTTCACTTCCCTCTCCATGATAGGCAATAGCATAGCATTGATCTGTCTTAGCTTTTGCCTAAATGGTTTTGCTTCCCTTTTCAACGGGATTTTATGCTTGATGACAGAAGTGTCATATGTTTTGAGATCTCCATAGGTCCAGGCAAAAACATCAGCAAACTCTCTCAATAGTCTAGCGTATTCAGCCCTCTGTTCCGTTGTCAGGCTTCTTGACAATTTGACAAACTTGGGTTCATTCTCAGTGCCAATGTTGCACTGAGTTGTATCAGTGTCATATTCTGAGATTTCCCCTTTTAATGCCGCATCATTTCTATCGAAAATCCTTTCCAAAGGAACCAGTCCCCTTGGAATATGATTTCTGGGCAGCTACACAATGTTACGCTCTGCAATCTTATTCAGAAAATTACCCCCATCAAGCTTTTCTTCAGAGACAAAGTCTTGGTCAATATGCATCTCTGAAAATTCTTCAACAGTCTCCAAGAATCTTTTGACCTCAAGATCATCCTCGAACACTTTCCAATGTTTGACATTGTCAGGTATGGAGGGCCTGTATTTTACTTCTACATCGTATCTGAATTTGGGTGGCAAGGGCACTTTGAAATTGCTTGTTGATGTAGCCAAGGAATCTTCCACCGTGTTCTTCTCTCTTGGGACGAAAGAAATGTTAAATGCTGAGAAGAAACTGTCAATTAGGTCCCATACCTCATTTATGTAACTCCTGAGTCAAGGATGCTTAGCCTGATAAGCGTTTCTGATCTGTTGGACCACCAACTCTGCATCTCCGAACACTACTACCTCTTGAATTCCCATTTCCTTTGCAACTCTTAATCCTAGAACAAGAGCTTCATATTCTCCCACATTGTTAGTAGCTTCAAATTCTAGCTTGTATGAAAGAGACATGGTTTCCTGAGCAGGTGATACAAAAAATACCCCAGCACCGACGCCTTCCCTGGAAGAGGCTCCATCAAAAAACATTTTCCAGACGGGGGAGATGAGGGGAGAAAATTCACGAGGAGTGGTGGGCTACTTTCTGAGTTTAAGAGGAGGCTCAGGAGCATGAGTGAGTTGTAGTAAACTGGAACCTAAATCAGTGTCCAAGGAAAAAATGGGATGGTTGGTAGGATTGGCTTCATCACTGATTATATAGGCCAATTGGGCTTCTTTGTATAGCCTCCTATGCTCTCCTCCAAACACTAGGATAGTAGCATAGTTTAGGTCCATCTGCAGAGTTGCCCCCAGTCCTTTTATCCAAGATCTCGATAACAACATACCGAACTTGGGGGGGACATCAGCCACTACAACATCCATGACCACACTTTTCATGGGCAATTGAAACAAGGTCATGACCAGGTCTTTGATGACTCCTAGACATTGAACATTCCTGGAGTCAAAGGAATAGAGGTCATGGTAGGCTCGGGTGACTTCTAGCCCTAACTCTTCCATGACAGTTTTGGGCATGAGGTTGTGAGAAGCCCCCGAATCCATCAAGCAGTTGTGCAGTACCTTGTCATGTATGTTCAAGGAAGTGTAGAAGGGAGGGGATGAGTCATTTATGTCTTCTACCATAGGACCTAGAATAACTGCAGGCTTTTCATCTTGCAAATTGATGGAGTCTGTGGGAAGGCACGAGACCTCAGACTGTAAAAGCTCAGAGAAGCGTCTTTTGAACCCTTCATGTTTAATCAATTCGGTTAGGGGCACAGGAATTCTTATCTTTTGAATTTCATGCTCGAAATTAAAAGAAGATGTAAGCTTCAGGATTTCTCTTATTTTGGGAACATGACTCTGGACTATGGGAGAGAGGGGTCGGGTCTTCTTACCTCTGTGACTATCTGCTACTTCATTAGCAGGTTTCTCTACTCTAGTGAACTTCTCAGGAGCATCAGGTGCTACTGTCCTTTTCTTGGACCTCAGGTCATACCTGCCTTGGCTGCCACTAGCCTTGTTTTCCTTGCTCAGTTCATTTAGCTGATTGTCCATGAGAGACTCCTCGTATGCTAATTGAGTGAGATGAGGAAAAGGAGGAGTGTCTCTGAAGCAATGGATTTCAGGATCAAGCTCATCTGTTTCCCCTTCTTCTTCCTTGGCCATAAAATTGTTTTGGAAAGGGGCATGAATTTTCTGGTCTTCTCTGTCTCTTCCCCTCTCTCTTTGCACAGTTGGGGAAACAACATTGTTTGGCCTCCTGAAACCTCCTTTATTTTTGGTGCTTTGAGGGCCCTTGTATGCTTGCCTCCCCTCCACCTTCATTCTCTCCATTTCTGCAGATAGAGACTTCACCATCTTGGTCAATTCATCCACTTGAGGGTGGGGCATCGATGGGCTAGAAGTTGAGGCTTCAGATCTTCCCTTTCTCCTGTCTACGTTGGCCTTGTTCCTCAGTCTATCAGTTGTTAATACATTAGATTCCACCTCTATGGCCGCATCTTTCATTTGAGCTAAGGAGGTGGCTCTTCTTTCTCTCAATAAAAGACAAAAATCAGGACCAAATGCACTAGCATAAGAAATCTTGGCCGAGGCTTCTGAGGGTTTTATCTCAGCAGGAATTTTATTATACATCTTATTGAATCTTTTGGAGAAGTCAGAGAAAGACTCTCATTCCATCTTCTTCAAAGACCCGAACTCTGTCATGTAATACATGAAATCCTTCCTATCTCCCCATTGCCTCAGGAAAGAACTGTCCAGAGCTTCGATCCCATCAATAGATCCGGGGGCCAATCCTCTAAACCACTTCCTCACCTCACCATCCAGGCTCTGGATGAAGACTCTCACCCAGACATCTTCATTTTCAATGTTCAGGTTGTCTGCATAACTGTAGAAAGCAGCCAGGTGCTCTTCTGCAGTTATGTCCCCTTCCCCAGTGAACTTGGGCATATACTTCAAGTAATCTCCAGCAGGGAGAGGATTCATTGGATGGGGTAGGATTAAGGGATCATATCTAGCAGCAACTATGGAATCCATTCTATTTAGAGGGGGATTAGCGCCAGCCATAGGGATATTAGGTGAAGGAGAACTTGGAGGAGAAGGAGTTCACGAAGGGGCTACTGGGAATGAGTCTCGAAGTGGAACGGGAAACAAAAGGGGATTTAAGGAGAAGGATAACGGGCTCAAGTTAGCAGATGCCCCTCTTTGTGCAAGAGTGGTAACAGTAACAAGATGAGGAGTAGTAAAGATAGAAATGGGGCACTCTTCTGGGGTCCTGGGTCTACGCCAAAGTATAGCTTCAGAGGAGAGGGGAGTGACAAGGATTTCTCCCTCCAATCCCAAACTAGGAGAGGAAAACTCAGCAGGAACACTCCCGAAATTCAGGAAACAGGAAACCTCAGAAAAAGGTCTGTTAAGAAACTGAGGAGGAGAAAATGGAGTTCCTACAGAAGGAGATGGTGGATTACCTGGTTCGACGGTGGAAGCTTCTTCTTCAGAGGCCTTTCCTTTTCTGAGAACCACCTCCGGATCAGTTTTAGGTGTAGATAGAGGCAGTTGTGGATGGGACCACGTGCATCTGCCTCTGAAAGCCACAATTATCACGACAGGTTCGCCATAGTGGAGTCGTCACAATGGAGTCGCCAGGTGCACAGTAGCAATCTTCAAAGGCTATGATCCCTGATGCACCTTCAGAATCAGAGGCTCAATGTCGTTTATGAAATATCCCTGATCCGGCTGATCAAGATATTCGCTACTGTTCTAATGTTCTAGCATGCAGATCTGATACACTGGGGGTTTCTGGATGCGTTTTAGCTGTGTGTTTGAGATGTCCTTCGGTTATTGTGGTTGCATGTTGGTTATTGCAGGTGCATGTTGGTTATTACATGTGCATGTTGCATATTTAATGTTTAACAATCATATAAGGGTGCATGCAAGAGTATAGAATGTCAACTGCTCAATATCATGAATAATAACGGTGCATGCGTGGAAATACAATAGCCTACTGAAAATATAGAATCTAGACGTCAGTCAGATCTCCTGGATCTGTACTGGAATATAATCGAATAACAACAAAAAATACCCATGATCATAAGAAGATAGCAGATCTGATGCATGCACGGATAGATCGGCAAAATGTGCGATTCCGGAGAAATACGGTAACCGCTACCAGCTGGAAAACTCGATCCGAAGATCCCACTGTCAGAATGTGCTCGAAACTGCTCCAATGGATGTGCCCTGGTCTCTATACTGGAATGGATGTTTGTCGGACTCGGATAGGACCTCTACGGCACTGGATCTGGACCCCTGGGGGGTTTGCACCCCTCCTGGGACACTGAATGTGACCCAAAAGATTCCACCATCGGAATCGACTGCTATATGGCTCAAAACGATCGTCTCGTCAAATGATGAAATGGGTCGGAAGGGTTTGGCCGGATCTGCTCTGGAACATCTGCATGCAACGCCAAACGTTTGTCCGGAATGACTGAGCCCAAAATGGCTGGATGAATCGATCTGCAAGATTCCACCATCGGAATATGATGATAGATGGATCAATGGAAGCGCCCTGGCTGGATCTCTACTGGGTCAGAATGAATCTGCAATCGGGACACAGGTCTATTGCAGATCTCTGAATCCTCAAAATAGCTTGCGCCCTCCTTGGCTGAGCTGCGCCCTCCACACTGAATACTCCTGANAATGAGGAATTAGGTCAAATTCCTCCCTTTATATCTTTCCCGACCTAATTCTTCGTTGACATCACTTAACCTAGGCACCTTTCCTCCTAAGTGATTTATTTGTCAATTAAGTCCCCCCCTTATCACCTTTTCATTCTAATTCTTCGTTGACTTAGGCTTAAGTGACTTTTCCTAAGTATTTTGGCTTAATTCATCGTTTAGTCGTTAATTCCTCCTTATTTCTCCATCTGGTTCCCTTTTTGTGCCTGACTATAGTCTACAGAAACATATAGACTACTAAGTCACTCCCTGCTGGCCTAATCTTGGGGACGGGACATCACAGTTTAAGGTATCGCTCTAACTTGAGAAGGTATCGCTCTAACTTGAGAACTGAGTCTAGTATGTAAGGAAAAAAGGAGGTCTTGATCTAACTTTAGTCAGTGAATTGATTTAAAGATGAGCATGTTGAAGACTTGGTGAGAGGAGTGAGCAAAATACCTCAGGAAACAGGCCTTTCAGCAGTTTGTAGAAGAAAAACTCTAAATGCAAGATCCTCTTGGTTCAGGGCTTCGAGAAACTGAAAGGGGGACTTGACTGGATCCTCCAATTCCAATTCGTTCAACGCTAAGAAAATCACAGGGACCGATTAGAAACAATGCAACTGTTACAGTGATCCAACCTACATCATCCTATAACAGTTACAACTCGACTGGATCCTCCAATTCTGAGTTGCTCTAACACAGTATAAAGAAATACGTGAAAGAAACTAACATTCATAAGGCGAGAAGTCTCAAGAGTCCATGCATAACCAGAATAACAGTGCTTCATTAAAATTTTACAACTGGGAGCCTTGCTCAACCATCTATCATTACAAAATACAAAGACTAAATCTATATACTCAGAAAAATTCGCCTAACAGAGGCGTGCCTGGTCATCCAAGGCGTGGTGTCCTTTCGGTCAAACTCGGACGGATATTCTTCGTCAGACTCCACCTTAACTGCGCATGGCTCCTGCAAGGGGAGTAGTTGAGCCATTAAGTGTCGAGCTGGCATGTGCAGACCTCTCCGACTAGTCGAGGACTCGACATGGCGTCTTTGGAAAACATCGGTACACAGGACCTCCTTGGGCAGACAACTTGCCAGATCCTCCATACTTTACGCTTAATGAATGAGGAGAGGTTTCAACCACCCCCTCTTATCTTCATTTACTCCAATCGAGAACCAGGATTGAGATTGAATCAGATGGCACCTGGAGATCGTGGTGATCCCTTCTGTGACTAAACTCGACGCCTTTGGCCCCCCTTGCACAGCTCTTTTATTTCCCAAGTGACCACGGGCTGTGACCCCGCGTTTACTCTCAAAGGCGCTTTCGGCGTTTGTGAATAGGAAGGAGTTGATCCTTGCTTATCACAGTCGCGATGAGTGAAATGCAGAGATGGCTTAATTGGGTGCCACGCGTCCCTCTCAGATCTGACGGTCCTGAACTCACTCGACGATACTGTGGGCCCAGGTCTTGGACACTCTTGGCACTTCGCGTCTTGGGGATATGAAGGAGCTGCTCCTTGCGCTTCGGAGTCGCAATGGGCGAAAAGGAGAGGAGCCTAATCGCGCACCAGGTGTCCCCTTGAATGGACGGCTGAGACTGCTCCGTGATACTGCGGGCCCGACTTTGGGCGCTTTCGGTGCTTCGGGGTTCGGGGTTTCAAGATGTAGAACGATATGGAACCCTCACCCTTCGAACTCCCGAATGTCGAAATGCCGACGTGACTAGATCTCGCACCATGCGTCCTTTGGATGGACGGATGTTATCCTTTCCTACATGCAATTTGGGCTCTATCCATCGCGCTAATCTCGGCGCAACTCTGCTAACCGCAATTTCCCGTCGACCGTCGATCTGCTCCTATGGATGAATCTGGACCATCGACAATATAATTTCGCCCGCTTACTTGCTTGGAAGCCTGAAACGAGATTTTTCCATGCCGCGTTTGGGCGCTTCTCGTGCAACTTGCAGACCTGAAAACTCTTATGCCCAAGACAAGAATTGTTACTAATAGGAGAAACAAATATAGAGGCCCTGGTCCTCCAAAAATCACCCAGGTTGGTTCCTTCCTCTATCATGTGTGGGAAGCTCTTGAGGAGGGAGTAGGATGAGTTTCTAAAACGAACGAAATGGAGGCTGAAGAGAGGATTGATAGAGGCGCCTCCAGTATATTTTTATAGAGGCTGAAGGAATAGGCTCAAGGTTTCAGGATCCAGAGGCTCAAGACTCTTCTGGCGGTGGTAGAATGATCATTGCAGAGTGATCAATATCTTGAGTGAGACGGTGGAAAGAGGGACGAGGCAGTGAGGCGGTGGCACAAAGGCAGTAATACATTACCATGTGGGAACAAGGTGTTATAAGTAGCAAAAAAAGAGAATTATTAAGAGTACTTTTTAAAAAGTTGCAATCCATGTCACACCATTGTTTCTTCAGTAATACAATTTGTAATACAATTTGTTGTTTTATCTTATGACATTGTTTGATTTTTTTCAGTGTTGAGCAATATGAAAACAAATACATTACATGTAGTAGAAGAAGAGCAGGTTCTTAAATCATCACTCGAGAAAGCATTTTCAAAAGATATTTTGATAATGGAAATTTGACAATGATATAAGTCAATTGCAAGTTTATGCTACCGATTTTCAACTGGTAGGCCTTGCCAACATAATTCTTGAAGGTTTCATGTTAGTGTATGATATAAGTCAGTTGCAAGTTTATGCTACCGATTTTCAACCAACTTATGTTGGTAATTTCAAA
>ML807477.1:88482-100623 GCA_009831015.1 Picea engelmannii | reverse complement strand
ACAATTCTTAAAGCATTTTATGAAGTTAAATTTTATATTAACAAAAGTTATTTTAAGAGGTTACAAGATAGATATATGTTTATATAAAAATATGTGTGGAAAAGAAGTACTAATTGTATACAAAAGTAATAACATGTAAGAATGCATCAAAATAAAATAAAATAAAATAAAATTATTTAGTCATTTCCAAATAAAATTATCAAAACTTTTTAATGGAATTTTGAAGATAAGGATATTTAAACAAATGAGTAATCCGGAAGTATGGTGGAAATAACAAAAGTAAGAGTAAGTGACAATTTTTGTAAGTTGTTTTTGACAAGGTGATTGAAACTAAACTTTGATGGGGTGATTTAAGGGGAGCTATGTTGGGTGGGGATTGGAGGTGTTCTCAATTTTAGAAGATAACTGATATCTATTTATGTAGTGTTCATGGAAAGAGATACAAATAACTTAGTGGAGCTTCACATTATATAAATGGGTAAAATTCATGTGTGCCACCAAGTGTGAGTCAAATTCTCTTCCGTTGAAGGTGTAATTTTAGGTCGCAGTGGATGGAACCATTCTCAAGGTCTCTAAAAACTGGAGATCAACTCCAACCCTTCAGAGAATCGCTCCTCTAATTGAACAATGTAAAATATCGCTTCTATGCATATAAGGAGAGCAAGGAACAAAACATCGAGAAACTCACTATTGAGGGTCCAATGGATGGAGCTTTGCTCATCATCTTTCAAAGCTCACTACAAAGGACTACTTAAGCATGATCAAGGACAATGAACCCATGTAATTGCTCTATGTGAAATGAGGAAAACTGAATGGATACAACCAACAACCCCTAAGATGGAAAAAAACATTACTAAGATGAGACTATAATAGAACCAACAATACAACCCTTTATGAGATACTCCTTGTCAGAACATGACTACACTAGTGGAGAGTTGGAAGCATTGAGAAAATTGATATGTACAAATAGAAAACCACAACCATGGATAGTGATAGGGTCAATGAACAACAGTGAAGATGAGTTAAAAAGGAGGAGGAAAACATGGATAACCAATAACAGTGCAAAAAATGGTTTGAAGAGTGAGATATAGAAAAGGGAAGGTGTCCCACGTATAAAAGGACATTAGAAAGTCATGTACAAGAATGTTACAAGAATGGAGAATGGAGAAAACACGCCCAAAAAGAAACAACAATATTGCATAAACAACTTCAACAGAGAGAAAGAGATCAAAGTACAAACACAAGTAATAACACAACTAAGAACCGACTCACACAAATTGAGATATAAAACCAAAAAATAAGAACAATCTCAAAAATAACTAAAAAAAATATTACTTCAAATATATACAAAACAAAAAGATAAAAATCTAACAACACTATTCACATATCATATACCAAAAATCAACATCACAAAAAAAAATCTAATGAAAACAACAACAACGTTAAAAAAAAAAAAACAATACAAACCATAAACATACAAGTTAACACAACTAAACATACAACTTAAACAAAATGAATAACACCACTAACTATTAAAAACAGTGAAAGTCAACATCAAAATCAAACTGCATAGAGTGCAACATGCGAATAATAATAAACATATCCAAGAGAATGATCCCTATCATTGACAAATTTGAAGTACCAAGTATGTCCATATAAAGGAAAGGAATGGTTATATACAAACACAACCTCGTACATTCTATATGTGTAATTCAAGAATATTTAACATTAATCTTCCCCATATAAAACATTATCTCAACAAAAAGGTACCTTTATCTATATGAGCAACAAAACGTTTGCTTCTAGAACTTGGATTTGGATTTATTCCATCAAAATTTCAAATTATTTATTTATTTACATAACCCCTTTTGCAAGGTCTCTTTTTCTATGAATTTAGTTTCGTTTCAAGAATATATTTTATATTTTACGAAGTTATTTCGCAATTTTCATGCCAAGCCAAGCTATCCGCATATCGCGAGACTCGTAACCGAAGCTAAAACCAAACGTGAAGGAGAATCCGAGGCTCCTATTTACTAACTATAAATGGTCGCAGAGCCTCTGCTCTACTCCGAGGCAAGTTCGGCAGAGACCGAAACTGTGTAGAGACTCGGCGATTCAGAGCCGTCTCCGAGGCTGTCGTTCGGGGCCGAGGCTGAGGCGTTTTTTTGGAAAGAGAGGGAGGAGCTCGGAGATCCCCTGCGATTCAGGCTATGACGGTGAAGGTTTGATCGCTGCAAAAGGTGAGTCTTTTTATGTATAAGATGACAGATACGTTTCTTCTTTCGAAAGCACGAGCTCGATTTGGTATGCTGCGTTTTCTGGAGTCGTAGGAAGTGAAATTTGGTTGAAATGATGCAAAATTTGCTCGCAATAGCTAAATTTGGCGCCGGACTGTCTACGTTCTAAATTTTGTTGCGAACGATCAAATATTTGCATGCCATGAGAAAATCCGGTTTAGCAGATGCGAATTTCGGGCAAAATGATGTAAATAAGTAGCGAATTTAGTGTAATTTGGCTAAATTCGGTGTAATTTTGACGCAAAATGTTGCTTCTTACTGCATTTCTCTGTACTTTTCCCGATTCCTGGAATGGCGTCAATTGAGTAGAAATTTGGCACAGAACGATATAAATTTGTACATTTATGGCTCGGGCGGTTGCAAATTTAGTGAAATGTAGCTTAAGAGGGATAAAATTTGGACTCCGAAATGCGTTGCTTGCTTAGCTCCAATTCGTTGACATGCATCTTCTTCGCAGGTCGGGATCGTCGATGCAGAACTGCGCGGCTTTTAGTCCTTCATCTCCACGGAATCGTAGCGGATTCGCATGCTAGAGTTTTTATTTCTATTCATGCTGTGGTATTTAGCACAATTCGATCTGTCTTGAAGACTGCAGGTAATATTGCGCTTTTTTTTAGGAATTCTGTTTTTCTTTTTATGATGAGCTATTTTTATTGTAGAGATTACAATTGTATTAAATAATTGTCTTTATGTAGATCATCGTCATCCGGAAGGCGTTAGAACGCATAGTTCTTCAGGCATGGCCCATAGTAACTGGGAAGCGGATAAGATGTAAGTCAAAAGATTAAAACCTGCTCCTTTCATTGAGTTGATCCATGTTTTGCGTCGTTTTGCTTCTGATCTGGATTTTTACCCATGAATTTTGTTTTTCATTTCTAATACAGGCTCGATGTTTACATTTATGATTATTTACTCAAAAGGAATTTGCATACATCGGCAAAAGCCTTTATGCAAGAGGGCAAAGTTTCCGCGGATCCAGTAGGTAAGGTTTCGTTTACCCTTAATCCGTTATCAAATAGTTGTTCTACCGATTTTTTTGTAAATTTTGCACAGGGTTATACACTCTTTCGCCCTAGATCTGTAGCAAATTTGGATCAATAGGTATTTTCTTGATTTTGATTGCGGTCGCCGGCCTGCCTCCTGGAGGTAATTCTGGTATTGCTCGGAGTGACGTCAGGACAGGACGTTAGGCTTTTAACTGTTGTAAAATTTATTAGTTTCAGTGAGTGTTCAATATTTCTTCTGAGAAACTACCAAATTTGTGCAATATGCATCTCGATACTCGAATTAATTTTGTTTTTTTCCCTGAACAATTTTACTATAATCGTTTATACCATAATGTTGTAGTTGCAGCCCTGTTCTTCAATATTGAGCAAGTTTTCACCAAGTATTCTTCTCTGGCCAACTGGTTGAAGTTGAACATATTTGAAACCTAAAATTGGGAAGGGCTGAACAACAGAAGTCAGAAGATGCATTGATTTATATTGTCGTCTAAAGTTATTTGATGCGAATACAAACATAAAGCCTGATAACCTACTGAATTGCATGTAGCAATTGATGCTCCGGGAGGATTTCTATTCGAATGGTGGTCTGTTTTTTGGGATATATTTATTGCGAGGACAAATGAAAAGCATTCGGAGGTTGCAGCTTCATACATAGAGGTGATTGTTTATGGCTAACTTGGTATTATTCTTAAGAGATATGTTTAGTGTTTCTCTGTAAATTGGACCCGAAGATTATCTGTAATTCATGTTATCGTGGATGCTTTGCAGACGCAGCAAATGAAAGCAAGGGAGCAACAGCACCAACAACTGCACTTGCAACAGATTCAATTACTGCAACAGAGACATGCCCAACAGCAGCAAAGAAGGGATGTCAATCATGGTTCCCTTAATGGAGTAGCTAATGGCATAAATTCTGAGAACATGCTAGGACAGTCGACAGCAAATGCCATGGCAACCAAAATTTATGAGGAGCGCCTGAAACATCCACACCAAAGAGATGGGGATTCCCCTGCACACCTTCTTGATGCAAACAGAACTGCTCTGCTTAAAGCTGCATCTAATCCTTCTGGGTATAATTTTTTTTATTTATGCTACACTTTTCTAAATCTACACTTTAACATATAAATTCAGACTGGATTATATGTTCTGGTTTACCTCTATATTCTGCTGTCTTTTTATCAATATGATTTACTTGCTATCAAAACATATTTGTAATTATCTTCAAATTGTTATTTCTGATTGCATTCTTATGGAAGCTTTTGGTAATACAGGGTGTTACTGCAGAGCACAGCAGCACTGCAGCAAGTTCAGGCTCGATCTCAACAGATGGGTGTCAACACCCAGGTTTGTGTTTTTCTTGTGCAAATCTTCTTTTTTCCCTGTAACATTGATTCATATCATTAGTGCAATGTTTATGTTTTCTGAGCAGTGGCAAAATGACTTTGTTATCTTGGATCATGATCCAGGAGATCAAGAATGATGTTAATGTAGTTTTGAACCAAAGATCCCCTATCACAGATCCATCTATTTTTGGAGTGCCAGGAGCTGTGCAACCCAAATCCAATCTTTTGAATCCAGGTTTGTCTGATTTTGTTCTTTGTAATTTTAATTGCAAAGCAATGTTGGATGGAACTTTACATTTTCTACACATGAATAACCTGTATAACAAAGTTACCCGACTTGGAATTGGGAAAAACTCGGTGAGGCAGAAGAGCCAAGAGTTTGACTCGGATCGGGAAAAACTTGGCAAAAACTCAGCAAGTACAAAAATCTAAAGAAATACACAACAAAAATATAAAGAAATACACAGATACTAAAACTTTGATTGGGAAAAACTCGGGGAAAAATCAGTGAGCAGAGTTTGACTCCCGACTAATCGAGAATCAAACCTGTGTTGCCTGAGTCAAACTTTATCAATCCTGAGTTTGATTTGGGCTGAGCCAGAAAAACTCTTTTTTTGGCCTGATTTGAGTCAAACTTGTGATTCAGCAAGTTTGACTCACGATTGTGACACTGCTATATAACAGTTGCATATACAGGACCCTAAAGGATGGTTTTGATACTTGCATAAGTACTTGAGTACTTGTATAAGTGGCTAATTGTGGTCAAGTACTTGTTAAGATGGAGATCTGCATAACATTCAGTGCATTGATTATATTTCCCTCTCAGTGGTGCATAGTATCCTTTCTTTGGTTTAATCTCCTCTCGGTTGTAATGTTGCCTGGTCAAAACCTATATTCTCAGAATTTCTATATTTCCTCCTTATCAAAAGCTAAGCATCTTGGGAACAAGGTCTCTACCACTTACCCATATTTGTAGAACTTTTTGATGAATTTGATATTTGCAAAGCCTTTGGGAATTTTTCGGGAACACTTACTTGTCTTCATTAACTATGGATGCATATCATAATCTGGAACTTGATGAATGCATATTCACTTTGCAAACCTCTGTGATTTCAGGGAATCCACAAGACAAGTAAGACATTGCACATGTTAGATATTGGATCTTCATAGTAATGTCTTGAGGAAATGCTTTTTTGTGGCTTCTTTCTCATTTATGATTTTGTCTATATAAATGGAATTAGTATAGAGGAACTTTTATTATTGGTAGATGCCTCTAGTCAACGATGTGAGTGGCATCTTCCCCATTATGGGAATTTATTGCATGTAAGTGCATCTCACAACAAAGTATAATTTATCTAAGTGACTGTGAGTGGGGATATCTAGTCTGCCAAATTCACCAAGGACTTGCATATGGCCCCAACCACATAAGTCCACCTGCTTGCATAGACAAGACAGTCTATGAGAGGTGAGCATGTCACTTGAGGGAATTGAACCTTGGTGGGGGAAATAACAGCGCCTTGCTTTTACCAACGAGGCTCACCCCTGTTGACATTTGTAGAATAACTTTTGATGGGGCAGATTTTAGCATTTTTTAAGTGCAGATGATATTTGGCATATTGCATGGCTTATGCATCTTTAAATATTATAAATACAGACTTTGTGCTGTTTCTTGTTCATTTCTTGGTCTTGTTATATCTACAAGATTTGCTGATTGACCAAGATAGTATATCCTCGTATTTGGATAACTCCGGTTACTCTCTTGCTAAATTGGCCATAATGGTATATCCTTAGTGTACTCTAATCTGCATTGGGTCTCCTTTTTTTATCATTTTTGTTTTAGTAATATTTTTTTCTTATAAAGGTAAAGACACCCAATGAGGAACTGCAGAGTCACAATAGTGTATTCTAGAGAAAGACCGTACCTGCAATGATACAGTATGCATCTTAAGGATTGCAAGGATACAATTTCAAAGAAACTAAACGGACTCGCCAATTTTTCAAAAAAATTGCGAGTCTGGTGAGTCAATCATGTTTATTTTTGAAAAACTTAGTGGATGGGCTGATTTCTAATGATAAAACATGACTTTGGAGGTCTTTCATTCATATGCTTGCTTCTTTTTCCAGGTAATACATCTCAAGGGAAATTGCCTCGGTGCTTCCCTTCATTCGAAGGTTGGTACCTAGGGTAAACCCTAGATTCTTCAAGGCACAAGGCCAACACACTAAGATAAAACATGTCACAAAGTGGGATTTGAACCCGGGTGGGAGGGTAACAACGTTTCATCACAACCACTCAAGCTACATGCAGTTGACTTAATTTGGAATAACATCCCGGGAAACCCTTGGCACTTCCCCTTCTTTTGAGGATGGTACCCAAGGTAAACTAGATTCTGCAGAAGCTCGAGCCTTTATCAACATGTCACTAGCAAGAATAGAACATGGGTGGAGAGGATAACACTCATTCCCCCTAGCCACCCAAGCTAGACCCAATTGACCACTAATAGGCTTGTTGCTTGTAATTAATCTTATTTGTATTTTTTTCATATTTGTGTGGCATTATATTATTTTAATTTAAATGAAAAAAGGAAAATTTATTCATTTTTAAAATCTTTGTTGCTTTTTTGTTGAGTCGACCAATTTTTCCTATTAATGGTTCAATATCCCAATTGAGTAATTGCTGTTTTTGAGTCTTGCAAAATTGTAGAGATCAAACTTGCTTAAAGACATTACACATTCAAGTAACCATACAAAATGCAAGGACTTGTAAAAGAGCATTGCAATGGTAACAAACTCACAACAAAAAGTTGTAGCTCTATTAGTGACGCATAAACAAGTAACATTTGAAGGAGTAAATAAAGCAATTAAACCAATTTTCCACTAGAGGTGTAATTTCTATCTTTGTCATTAAAATTTGGTATGTATAAATGTAGGACTTACAAGGCATAGATAGTGTGTTCATTATTATGAACACTTCTATTTTTCAATGACAAGGTATTAAAAATTTCAAATGGATATAGCAGAAGATGCACTTTGTTTGTATGAAGTACATTGAAGGCCTTCATCACTATTTGTGGAATGAGTTACCCCTTCTTGAAGTGCACTCCATTAACGAGGCTAGTATGAAGGCCTTGTATCATGAGACTCTTGGCAAGAAGAAGTTGACTAATGGTGAGAATCCTTGACATGCATAGTCAACAAACCCTAAAGAAATCGCTCACAAGAAGAGAGGAAGGAGGCATCCCAACATGACTTGATGAAATGAAGGTAATTTGACTACACCAAAGAAGTGTGAATATTTCGAAAAGAATGGGAACTGTACCTATAACTAATTCCAAAGATAAGTGAAGGAAGAAGTTTGTGCCGACCAAGAATGCTCAAGATTTAGTTGCTACCAGACTAATTGAACATGAAATTTGGTTGTTGCTAGACTCAATGTTACCAAATTTGGTTCTTTATCTAACCTCTTTATTAAAGAATGAAGAAATAAAGAAGCAAAGTCAAGAGCTTTTGGATTAAGGAGCCATTAGGCCAAGTGTGTCACCTTGTGGATCACCCATTGTACTAGTTCCCAAAATGGACAATTATTGGGAAATGCATGTAGATTTTTGGGAATTCAATAAGATCGCTATAAGAGTAGATACCCTCTATTGAAGGTCGATGAGTTGTTGTATCAACTACAAGGGGCTCGGTATCTTTTAAAACTATACCTCAATTATGATTATCATCAAATAAGAATCAATGAACAAGACAATTGAAAGATTGCATTCAAGTCTAAGCAAGGGCTCTTTGAATGGAAGTAATACCATCTGGATTGTGCAATGCTCCGACTACTTTTATGAGGTTAATGAATGTGGTTCTAAGACTATTCATTGAGTGTTTTTTTCAAAGGAAAATCTTGCATAGAAACTTCCGTGTACTCCCCCCTATTCGTGGATGGTACCTAAAGGAAGCTCGTCGATGTTGATTATGGTGCCTAACCTGATAGGGACATTGAATGAGGTACACAATAGAGGTATCCAGCTTGGGGAATTGATGTTCAAACCTCCCACATGAAGCTCAAAGCACTCAACCACTTGAGCTAGCCCACCAGGCTTATTGATTGTTTTGTTACTGTCTACTTAGTTGACATCCTAGTGCTCAACAAGACCTGGGATGAACACCTTCAACATCTGGAACAAGTGCTGGAAACATCGAGGCAAAATCAACTACAATTAAATATGAAGAAGTTTGATGTTATTAAATAATCACTAGCGTATTTGGGTCTCATAGTTGGAGGAAATGAGTTGAGGTTTGATCCAACCAAAGTATAGAGTATTGTGAGTTGGCCAAGACTGACCAATCTGACAGAAGTGTGTAGTTTTGCAGGCACTATGCAATATTTGAGGAAGTTTTTTGAGCACTTATTGTTTGTTGCAACACTGTTACATGCCTCAACCAGAGGAGGAGTGAAGTTCCAATGGACAGAGGCACACGAGAAAGAATTTAATGCCTTGATATTGAAGATATGTTCACCCCTTGTGTTAGGTTTGCTTGACTGGAACAACGCAGTCAAGATTGGAGTAGATTTGTCTGGATATGCACTTGGGGCAATTTTCATGCAGCAAGACAAATTGATTGCATACTTTTTCTGGAGCAGTCTTGAAAAAAGAGTTACGTGATTTTCATCAGACAAAGAAGCGTTGGAGACATTACCTTTAGGTAAGGAGACAATTGTGCATATTGATCATAAACCTTTTTCAATTTTTTCACTCCTAATTGAAGTTGTAGCAGTCTTGACACTTCAAATGGATGTCACATCTACAACAGTTTAACATGATTATCAAGTATAATAAAGGGAATGACAAATATGTTATTTGACATGTTGTTGAGAGTTGAGACCTCCTAAAGTCACATTGTTAGGGTTGACCCATTAGTTGCAACCATTTCCTCTTGAAGGATTAGAGGAACAATATGGAAAGAGAACCATTACAAGATAGTATATGCATCATTGAAGCAAGGTCAGTTAAACCTTGAGCATCACTTGAAGGACAAGATCCTCTATTGGCATGACTGTTTGTGTATTTCAACAGGAGAGGCAAGAGTCTAGTTGATGTAAAAAGCCCATACTTCTAAGGTAGCATGACTCTTTGTAATCAAAAAAATTGTGTTGAACTTACATCAATATGTGTATTATTCAAAGATGCAAGCCAACATGGCACAATTTGTATGATGCTATGCAAGATGTTACACCACCAAGCCTACCAATCAAAAGTTGGGTCTAAATAGTATATACTCCACTGCTATTGCTTAGCCAACCATGGGAAAGCATATTTGGGAGGATTGCTCAAAACCGGACATGGACATGACTACTTGTTGGTGGTAGTTGACTAGTTTAGAAAGATGTTGATCTTGGTGCTGTGTAAGAGGACCATGTTAGGCCAAGAAGCACCGATCATGTTTTCCCGACATGTTTGGGTGCATTTTTTTGTTATTGACTTCTATTATATCCTTTAGGGATTCAAGGTTTCTTAGCTACTTTTGGACATCATTGTGGGAAATGATGGATACCAAGCTAAGAAGAAGCACTACATTTTAACCTTGGATGGATAGACAATAGTTTTGAATTAGACTTTAATACATTTGTTGTGGGGGCGCAATTGGAGACACTCGAACATGTGGGACTAGAGTTTGCTATACATTTAATGTGCTATAATTGAGCCATTCATAACTGAATAAATTAGTTGCCATTTAAGGTGTGCTTGGGGTTCCTTCCTCATACTTCCTTTGATCTATCATTTTCTATAGTCACTAAAAGTCCATCTACCAAAGACAACATTGAATGATAGAAGGCTGTTAGGTTCATAACTAGGATTTAGCAATTCCACAAGCATGTTAAAGAACACTTGTGTAGAGCTTAGTAGTGCTACAAAGAGCACCGTGATCAACATAGACAACTCATTAGTTCAAAATTGGTGACTTGGTATGGTTGTACCCCAACAAGGAAACACTGGGGGGTGAAGGTCAAAAAATTAAGCCAATTCGACATGGGCCTTTCAAGATTGTACAACATATGGGAGACAATGCTTTTAAGCTTGATCTACCTATCTACACGAGTATCTACTTTGTTATCAATGCAAAAAATTTAAAATTTTTCAAGATGTCATTTCTTGATGTGGATTCGATAGAAGCATTGTTTCTAGCACTAACCTAGACCAACATGCCAAATTGCCATAATATGTTATGTTGTAAAAGAAGGTTTATGAGATTTGAAGAGGATCACAAGAATCATTGCAGATTGGGTTAAAGGGACAGTTACTAGGAAAAGCCAAGTGGTTCGTAAAGGAAAAAGAGCAAGAGATGTTTAATCTTTTGCAAAGTCTAAATATTTTGAGGGACCAATGACCTCCTAAAAGGAGACCCTTGATTCATAAAGGATGATGGAATAAAAAGTTTGGAAAGTTGGAAAAATCAAATGAAGTTAGAAATATAACTAAAAGTTGAAGTTGGATGAATGTTGCCGCACTAAAGCTAATAGACTAAAGTCGATGGACGAAGTTCGATGGAATATAAGTTGACGAGCACCTTGTCAAGTACTGACAAGCATTCGTCAACCCAAGTTGAGCACCTCTTTGATTATCAATGAGTCATTTGTCCATTTCCAAGACACGATCGATGAAAGGGTCTAGGTGGTGGAGAATGACATGACCATAGTCCAAAAAGATGACAACAATGAATTGGAAGTGTCAAAAGATGAAGAAGGGGACAAGTGTCGAGTGATTGATTGGGCAATTGGCAAGAAAATATTAAAGTTCAAGTGTTGAGAAGAGTTTGACTTGTGGTGATCACAAGGAGACAGTAAACTGGAGCAAATTTAGAAGATTGACGAACTCGAGAAAAATTAGTATAGTGACAAGTTGCATGATAGAGTAGACTTCTGTATATCGACGGCTATTGCTATAGTTCAGATGTAACACAAAGGGTGGCAACCCCCTTTGTGAAACATAGACTAGATGTAATAATCGATTGAATCATAATAATGAATTTGGAGTTTTTATTCCTTGCGAGGGTTTTCTCTAGTTAAGATATTGTGCCTACTGTGTGATTGTATGTGCATTTTACATTCTTAAATCTTTGTTGTCTGTTCGACAACACAGGTATTCCAATAGAGGACGAACACCTTCAGTAACCACTCACATAACCAGATTAAAGATCAACACACCGATGTTTTCACGTGGTAAAACCCCTACGGGGAAACATCCACAGCCCCAGCCATTGCGACAACTTGGAGCAGTTTATTAATGCAAAAGAAAAAGATTATAGAGAGATTTTACAAGAGAGTTTCTCACAATCGATCATCAACAAATGACCCTCCATGCTCTTTAAATAGAGATCATGGACCAATCGAGTGTTAAGCCACAGATCAATGGCCGTTAAGATCGAGGAGAGTATGAACCGTCGGATCACTCTATGTTGGGAACATATCGTGACCGTCGGATTTCCTAACTACAAATGCATACT
>ML807477.1:68666-80695 GCA_009831015.1 Picea engelmannii | reverse complement strand
AGTCATCAATGAAAGTTAAGAAATACTTGCACCCAGAAAAAGAAGGAGAAGAAAGTGGACCACACAAATCACTGTGAACAAGCTGCAAAGGACTCGAGGCGTGCCAAGAGGCACGTTTGTCAAAACTGTCCCGATGATGTTTGCCGAGAACACAACCGGCACAAACACCATCTCTGCATGAAACAAAAGGAAGACCGGTCACCATCTGTTGATTACATAGTTGTTGCAATGAGCGATAGTTTAGATGACCAAATCGCTCATGCCAAAGTTTGCTCAAGTCATCGCTATGAGCAACAAAAACTGATGAAAAAGATGATGACCCAAAGTTTTCAAACTTGTGCAACCTAGTAATATCATCAGCAATTCCAGTTGCAAGAACATGCTTAGGATCTTTTAGATCCTTGATTACAACTTGGTGAGGTGAAAACTCTACGGTTTTACCTTCACCTGAATGAATGATTTGATACACTGATAGAAGGTTACAAGAAAGACTTGGAACACATAATACATCATTGAAATGACCATTTTCTACTTGAACTGTTCCAGATCCTTCAACACTAAGAGATCTATCATCGCCAACAAATATTTTTTTGGTGTTACATTCATTTAGAGTAGAAAATATGTCTCTATCCTTAGCTATATGATAAGATGCTCCAGAATCAATAAGCCACTCAATAGAAGTAGAAGTAGAAGTTGTATTGAAGGAGAAACCAGAAGCTGAAAGTGCATGTCCATGAGAAGAAGAAGAAGAAGTAGAATCAATACTGATGTTGTGCTTTTGCATCGCTGCTTCCAAAGCTGCCATCTTCTTGAAACATTTGGACTCATCATGACCATCTTTATCATAAAAGTTGTAATGTCTGTTGGTCTTCTTACTTCTATATTTTGCTCCTTTATCACAATTAGGAGCAAAACCTATCTGAGTGGGTTTGGGACCCTTATATTGCTTGTTGTTGTGGCGAGGATGTTGCTTCTTGGGATTCTTGGGTTTATCTTTCTGATGGACAATTAAGGTTTTGTTGGAGGTACGTGTAGTGCTGATCACTCCAAGTTGTACTAGCTTATCTTTCTCTCTAATCAAAGCATCACAAAAGTTCTCAAGAGTGGGTTTTTGATAAGTTGTTCCTAGAGCCTCTTGCATGGCATAAAAGGTAGATATAAACACAGAATATGCACTACCTAGCTTAGAAATAATAAGATAGATGCAACGATCTTCGTCTTTCTTTATCTTACATTCTTCACATAAAGTTCTGAGTGTTTTAAACTTAGATATATAGTCTTCAATGCAAGAAAAATCACTTGGACTCAAAGTTAGTACTTGATTTTCTAACTATTGTGCTCGAATAATATTGTGTTTACCAAACAAAGATTCAATCTTTTCCCAAGCTTCTTTGGGTTTATCAATTGTTTGAAGGTGGAACCTTAAATCAGGAGAGATGGATATTCCGATTAATCCACGTGCTTCGTCATTCCTATTATCCCATTTGGCTTTCTTATCAGCATCAGTGGGTGCTATTTTCTTTCCCAAGGTAATCCGGTACAAGCCTTTACTTCTTAATAAATCCTCCATATGGGATTTTCATTGGAAGTAGTTGGTACTGGTAAGTAAAAGATTACTTGTAGAAGCCATATTAAATATGCAGATAATATGGATTTAAACTGAAACTGATGATCTGAATGAAAAGATCTCAAAAAGTTATGCGGTTTTAAAAAAACGACACTTAAAACGAACTTCGGATGTGAGAGTTATGCTCTTTTTAAAAAAGGGATAAATGGTAACCAAAGGACCACGTGGTGGTGTAAGTTGCTTTATGAAGTGACCCACTTTTATAAAGAGAAGTGGGGATCACTTTTACAATGAAGTTACTTTATGCAAAATAAATAACTCTAAAATAAAATATTAAAGCTACTTGTAGTGATTCACTTTTATACTTGAAGTGAAATACACTTCACAATTTTAGCATGAACTTTTTCAAAAAAAGTAACAAAAAAGAGACTTGAATTCAAGACCTCTTACTTAATAAGGCAACTTTTAACCAAATGGTCTAGCAAAACATATTGTAATGTTCAGAAGGAGGATTGGGGGTGTTGTTGTTGTTGTAGAAGACGGCCTTGGAGAGCATGCTAAAAAAAAACTCTTTTCATACAAGAAAAAAATTTCACTTCTCGATGACAACAAGGGATAGATCTCGGTTAGCTTACCCGAAAGAAGCACCTTTTCCTATCTGTTTTTGATTTGCCGAGATCGCACAGGGCGCGGGGCAAAGAGCATACGCAGATCTAAAAGAGTAGCAACCCAGAAATAAATAGTACAAAACCAAAATACTACTCTGCAAAAATTTAAAAAATGTGTATTCAAGCTTTATACCTCCGGATCTGACTGTAATGGTCGTATCTTGGGCAAACATAAACCTTTTCGAGTGAAACGAAAAGTGTTCCTGAATGAAATGAGTGCTCCGAACACAATGGAACAGTCCTGTCAGCTAAAAAATGTACTGAAATGACAGAAAATGGAGATGAGGCAATTCGGCTTCACGATCTCGATCTACAACAGGAGAGGATCTTCAAACAACCTCTGATACCATGTTCGACAACACAGGTATTCCAACAAAGGACGACCACCTTTAGTAATCACTCACATAACTAGATCAAAGATCAACACACCGATGTTTTCACGTGGTAAAATCCCTACGGGGAAACATCCACGGCCCCAGCCAACGCGACCACTTGGACCAGTTTCTTAATGCAAAAGAAAAAGATTACAGAGAGATTTTACAAGAGAGTTTCTCACAATCGATCATCGGCAAATGACCCTTCATGCTCCTTAAATAGAGATCATGGACCAATCGGGTGTTAACCCACAGATTAATGTCTGTTAAGATCGAGGAGAGTATGAACCATTGGATCACTCTATGTCGGGAACATAACGTGACTGTCGGATTTCCTAACTACAAATGCATACTAATGCATACTAAAGAAACACACTTTTACCTAACGACACATTAGACCAAGTAGAACTTAACTAACTCCTAAGTGTCTAAATATCCTAACACTGTCAAGTTGTATATGCAATTGACTAGTAGGTTATAAATCTGTTTTATGACTGCCATTGGAGATTCTGATTCACGCACCAAAGTAAACATATCTCAAGTGTTGAGAAAAGAACCACCATGATTATTTTCGACCCCTGTATGAAAATAAAATATTTATAACAACAACCATGATTTGTGTTGTAGAAGATGCATGTTTTGCGAGGTTGAGAACATTCAGTAAGACTAAAGCTGTTTTGCAGCAATAATTTGTAGGCACATTTGGCTGACCCTCTGTGCTAGTGTCGATAGAGAGTATGGTAGACATTTACAAAGTTATTTTCTGATTTCTTTGAAATTTGAGAAACAAAGGTGTTAAAGACTTAAGATATCCAGCAGATATGATTTCTTTAGGAACCTGCAAACATATGAAACCCAGGAATGTAGGTATTGGTTGGAAATGTCTAGGTGTACATGGGTTTTCTGGAGTGAAGTCAAACAGCACATTTTTTAATTGTATGTCCGTTTTGATCACAAGAAGGATAATATTTGTTTTCATCATAGGATTTATTTTTGGAGTTTGGTTGAAGAAATTATGTATTTGTAATGTTGGAACTTGGGTCGCATCATATCAATGCTTTTTGGTGTCTAGGTTGGAATTGGCATTCCAATATAGCCAACAAATACTTAGATAGGTAAAATCAAACTCAAAATTTGATTGCCCCCATGAAGTCAAGTTTAAAAAATGTTGTAAAAAATTAGGGAACAAAAGGTTGAGATTATTCTAGAGTAAGATATGATTATTTTCAGGTGCAATGGACAAGATTATTGTAGTCTTAAGTTGACTTGGAAAAAGTATGATTCAAATGCATAAAGAACCTAGAGAAGCTGGTTGTAGCAAAGTAGACCAAGAAACATGAAAAGCCAATGGGATTGGAAAAAACATAGTTATTAACTAGAGACACTTCATGCACCTAGGTGGCTATTCTAGAAAACCGGCAGGCATTGTGGCTGGTTACCCAAGTGACATTGTAGATGGGAGTTGATGTTTTCGCGGTCTTTGAAACAAGCCACAGACCATAAATTGGAGGGACTCTTGTTTAGGAGAAGTGTTAATCTCGGTGTACCACTGTAAGACCTAGAGAGGCTTGTGTAACCTGGGTGTTGTTGAGAAGTGCAAAGACAGGAGAAGGCACTTATCGTCAGATCAGGGTTAAGTTTTCTAATAGCAAAAATTTCATTAAAAGAGGAGATGGAGGTATCAGATTTTGAGTTTCAAGATCTAGCATTAACAGAAACAGAGAGAGAGAGAGAGAGAGAGAGAGAGAGAGAGAGAACAAAGACATGCAAATACTTCTTTGAGACAAGCAATTTTGAAGTTGAATTGTTGTTGAGAGCATCTAGAGCTCTTGTTTGAGGGATATTGGAGAAACAAACAACGAGCTCCAGCTTAGGATTAAACGTATCTTTTTTATTATGCCAATGTTATGTAAGTAGACATTAACATTAGTGGTTAATAGATATGTGACTCATGTAACATTTAGATGTTAAGGTTAGTGATCAGGTGGTTATACCACCATAACCAACTTAGGTTGCTATAAATGTAGTGTAAGATGATAGATATGAAAGGGTGGTACTTGTATGTAGGGTAGCCTACCTTGGGCTCATGTAGATGTAATAGCTGCAGCATTAATGCATTATGACATTTATTATTCTCTCCAATTATGTTATGGTGTTATGGTCCTATATAAAATCCTGCATATTTGATAATTTGGACAAACAAATTAGATAGGCAGTGGAGTAGGTCAGTTCATTTAGTGAAAAAGGGAACTGTGAAAGCCTATAAATAGGCTTGTGTGGTATAGTTTTGGTCATCCAGTAGACGGTTTTTTGTTTCTGTATCTCTCATTCCGGCGTTTTCCTTCTGCTCATATTTGTGGTAGTATTAGTCCCTTTCATTCAGTTTTCTTGCATCTTTTCATGGTTCCATTATTTTCCCTGAACCTTGTCCCGACTCCCAATTTAAGAGGAGTCTTAAGAACATAATGAACTTTTCAAAACAGAAAACAAATCTAAACATTGGTATTCATACGCAGGGAGATGTGGTGGTTAGGCCCAAGTGGTTTGCCACTGAAAGGACTTTTTCAAACTTATAAACTCCATGAAATTTCCAAATCATTCACAATGTCCTTGAAATGATCTCATTGTCTGCATAAAATGCCATTGAAGTGAAAGAACTGTGTAAAGTACTTCGAATTTAATGCATAATTTGCCAGACATACTTTTGTGTCATAAATTTCTTTTTTAGGATTTCGCTATCCAAATATGATACTTACTTTGCATTTTTCTGGTAGGGATGAATCAAGGGGTTGGTGCCTTACCGCTTAAAGGTTGGCCATTAGCTGTGAGTATTCTATTAACTTTCAGCCCTTGACAATTTCATTCAAATATTGCTAATACATTTTCGTAAATAGACTTGCTTTAATGTGTGTCATAATACTGGAATGAGAAGCATATATATGGAAATTACAGATTGAACTTGGAATGGACAGAACCATATAGAAACTAGAGCAGTGGTGGCATATCACTTTCTAATCTTTCTTGGTTGCATATCAATTTTCTTTTCTAAGAGTATGACATTCTATTTATGTATACACAAATGGTTACAGGCATTCTGAGGGGTTGCCAAAGGTCCGGTTGATCTCCAGGATCTTATCAGAACAGGCCTTAGAGGTCTGCTTATAGTCATGAACAGCATAAAACTAACTGACATTCAAACAAGCAAATATACGAAGCAGTTTTTAGGGCTATCAGTTTGCCAGTATCAGTATTTAGAAGGGAATAAAAACAGTGAACCCCAAAACTCAAACGTAGACCGGCAATATATTAGAAAATATTAGAAAAACCTGGCTAAGCTTCCTCATCCTTGAAGATGGGATGCAGACTCAGGGTATTGATCATGGAAGTATTTTCTAAATATTGCATGGTTCTCTGCAGGTAGATCAGCTTCGACCAAGTTTAGTACAGCAAGGCCAAAAATCTTTCATGCAGTCACCTCAACAGCTTCATCAATTTCATCTTCTATCTACACAGCAGCAGCAACAAATCTTAATGCAGACTCAACAACAAACACAAGGGAACTTAACCTCATCTGGCTCTTCTGTTCATGGGGAAATGGATCCTCGAAGGTTCAGGGCTTTGTTAAGAGGTGGCATGACTGGCAAAGAGGGTCATCCAGCAGGAAATGATAGTTCTCAACATGCAGGTTCTCCAATGCAGGCAGCTTCTCCAATGGCAAGGGCTCCATCACAGGAACAAGCAGATATTCTTATGAAGGTTAGCCCTTTGTCAAGTAGAACATTATCTGTGCAGTCTGATTAGGCTAAAAGATTATAGAAAAAAGGTGCAAAACTGGGGGGCTATTCAGAGCTTCAGTATGAGTAAAGAGAATACTGAAGCTCTGAATACAAAAAAATAGCAAGTATTCAAGTGGAGAATTAGGCTTTGTTTATCTCACCTGATTAGTACAATTGGGAGCTAAATGGATTCCTTATTTTGGAATATTGGAGGATGTTTCCATCATCATAGGTGCTTATGATTTGTGATCTTACTTCAAACATGGCTATTACTGTTTAATAATATGGCTGGAAGAATTGGCTTTCTGATATCCTGCTTGAAAATTTTATTGTAGTCTAACTCTTTCTTGAATTAGTTGAAGATGGCCCAGATGCAGCAGCAGCCATTAGCACAACAGCAGCAGCAGCAGCAACAACAACAGCAAGATCAGCAGCAGCAGCAACTACAGCAGACTGGTACTCAAAACCAACAACAGGATAGGATGACTGGAGTTGTTTGTGTTCCATCAGATTCAAATAATGCAATGTCCTTTCAGACAGGTGATCAGGTAATTTTTGACAATTCTGAAGGAAGTTGATATTTAATTATTCCCATCTGGAATCTAAGATGGTCAATCATCTTCTTCTTGCTTTTTTCATGGGAAAATGAGCAAGTGTAGACTAGAAACTCTTGATATTATCGAGATGTTTGTTTTCTTTGTCTTCATTTCATGATCTTTTTGACATATTATTTGACAAACAAAAGAATGTGCCCAAGGTTCAGAGTGGCAGGAAAAGGAAGCAACCATCTTCCTCAGGTCCTGCAAACAGCACTGGAACTGGCAATACTGTTGCTCCTTCCCTAAATTCGGCACCATCAACCCCATCAACTCACACTCCAGGTGATGTCATGTCCATTGCTGGCACTTTACATCATAGTAGTAGCATGTCAAAGAATTTAATGATGTATGGATCAGATGGGACAGGAGGACTTGCATCCCCTTCGAATCAACTGGTATATCAACAATCTATTTGTCTCTACAATCTCTTTGGTTATTTGGGTTTGTGTTGACTTTTGGTATGTTAAGATGAGCTAGAGATGGCTAATACTGCATCTCTTTTTAACATTTCTTTGCAGGCAGATCTCGAACATTTTGGTGAAGTTGGTTCCTTGGATGAGAATGTTGAGTCATTTTTGTCACAAGATGATGGAGATATAAGGGATGGTCTCTTTGGAACAATAAAGCCTAGTCCTACCGAGCACAACATGGATGTCTCAAATGGTAATTTATAGTTGAAGTGTGATAAAGTCTGTGTGGATGTGTTGCAAGACATGGAATTATGGATGAAGATATGATGTATTATATAGCAATGGCAAACTTGGATTTAATTTGTTGCAATATTGGTTAGATTTAAATTTGGTTTTAGTGATTTTTTCCAGTCAACTCCATATGCATTTATTTTCAAATTTTTCTTTCAGTGAGTTTTGCAAAGGCCTTCCTGTTGTAGAAAAAAATGCTAAATCAGATTCAATTTGTTGAAATACTTGTCAGATTTGAATGCAGTGCTATTCAAACATTATACTTGGCTATTGCTGTATTACTTCCAGGTTTTTCTTTCAGTGAATTTACTTGCCTTCGTGCAAGTACTAGTAAGGTAGTTTGCTGCCATTTTTCTTCAGATGGAAAGTTGCTAGCAAGTGCTGGCCATGATAAAAAGGTAAGCAGTCATTCAGTTTCTAGTGATGATTGGTCTGATGAAACTTGAGCTGTTTTTAGCAAATTTTCTTGCAAATATTGTAGTCAGTATGCAATGATGAATGCAAATAATCTGTGTTTTTTTCACTTGACAGGCTGTTCTCTGGAATATGGACACTTTAAAACTGAAAAGCACTCTCGATGAACATTCTCATCTGATTACAGATGTCAGGTTTAGTCCCAATTCTACTAGTTTGGCTACATCATCCTTTGATATGAGTGTCAAAGTATGGGATGCTGAAAATGTAAGTTCTGTTCTTTTGAGAAGAAATAGGTTGGCAGTTGAATGACTTGAATTTTAGATGTATAACAGTTTAGTTTCTCTAGAAATGCTATATTCTTTAACATTGGTGTCATCTATGAATGATGGAGTGATGAATCTATGCCTGTCATCCTTACATTCACCATAGAATATCATTGAAACATGTGAAATACATGAACATTTACTCATAAATAAGCCTAGATTATGTAGATTCTTACAATAATCAATAAGGAAGATCTATCATGTAAAACTTTATTAGGCATCCAAGAAGTCATATTTTTTACGCAAGAGTTATGTTTTGGCCCCTACATTGTCAGATACCTATATAGTATAGACATCTTAGAAGCTAATAAAAAAACCCAAGAAGATCAGAGTGAGATTGATGATTTAGATAAAAACTTAGTTGTACCTACAACTTATTCAGTTATTAAACATGGATAACAAGAGTAAAATCTATAAGTAATTAAATAGATGGAAATAAATAACACCAATTGTTTAAAAAATATATAATAATGTGCTACACTGAACTATTTACAAGATGGGCACTAGAAATTCCCCCAAAATGTGATAAGTTGACCACTCTGTCCTCTCATTCTTAAGTTATCCATTTTCTCTCAAATTCCTCTCATGAGTGGGGATGAAGATATGACTAATAGCATTCTTTAAGAGTCCATTCTCATTGTTGTTTCCAACACGATGAAGACCAAGTATAGATACGGGTTGATTACCTTTCTGAAATTCTTTGGCTTCTCTACAAAGTTTCATCATAAATCTATATCCCTTGACATTCTTTTCAATGTTCTATGGCCATATACTTGGGGAATATGGAAGTGACTTTGTGTGCCCTATTTGTGGCCTCCTTGAATTACAAACTTGAGCCTTTGCTTCATATGACTAAGCATTGGCCTTTTTGTTGTCTTTACCCAAACCTTGCTTTCAAAACCATCTTTAAAGAATCCATCCCTAGATATCCTTTTACACATGCAGCTGGTCATCATGGTAGATGATGAGAAGCACAAAAAAATAAGGCTCATTGCAGTAAATATGTTATGATGGGTCATTAGTTTTGATTATCCCTTCTATAGCATTGCCTGTCAAAATATTGGACTTTTGGTTATTCCTCGAAAATTTTGGCTCAAGATTTTGTGACTTGTCTTTCATTGCACTGCCATTTACGGATAATATTTTCTGGTCTCTCTCCAGCATGAAAATGGGGGAAACCCAAGTCCTGTATTACCAAAGGGACGATCAGTCTCGGTTTGTGATTAGAATAGTGGAAATGTATGGTTGCAAAGAAGAATCATGGCCCTCATCAACCTACATGTAAACCTATTGAAGAAACCTTGATAACTGTAGATGTTTGGATCGATGATCTCTCTAGTGTACTAGGGTTAGAGTACACTAGGTTAGCTAGATGATCAAGGGTTCTATGATTTTTAATTTCAATTGCATTATTCATAAATTTATTTTTGGTAGTTTCTCTTCATGCTTCTGTTCCTCCAGATGTGTAGCCATAAGAAATCTAAAGTTTCTAAAGAATAAAACAATTTGACAGTGCTATTTCTTGTTGAAAAAAGTATGAAATGATCCAAAATGGTTATACAATATTTGTGATTATCCAGGACTCGACTGTCAATAAATCATGTAAGACCCATAAATATATGTGTGCATGCATGTGTGTACGATTGACTTGTGCCAAATAATCGATAGAATGTAGTACTTAAACCACCCTGCATTATTCTATTAGTATAGAATCTAGATTATAGATTTGACAGTGATATTGAAGTTAACCCTTTAAAGAATGATCTATATAACTTAATATCACAGATTTAATTATAGTCTTTATCTTGAGTTGAATCACAAAAGGGCTATAATAGCAACACACCAATTACTATTTTGCCAATGCAATGCATTTAATTGGGAGGTCACTTAAGCTTATGGAGTGAAACATGTTCCAGGTGTGTTTCAGCGTTTCGATATGGAAATGTGCCTGGTACAAGGGGGGGTTTCCTGCAAATGAGTTATCATTTAGCCAAGACAGTAGGACTTATTCTTTTTATATGTCTTATAAGTGCAAGTACATTGCAAACATCATGAGCCATGGCTATATGAATGATGACCACATATCACATGTTAATGAGTATTCCAATCTTACTGGTAATATGAAAGGATTTGTTTCCAGCATTAGGGGCTGACTTGAACTTTTGTAGTGGTGAACTCTAATTATTGAGGAATCATAGGAAATAAATCATAGAACATATGTTGAGTTCTCATGTCAGAAGTAAACAAACATTTTTAGGGGAACTTTCTCTCATAGTCATGTTCTCACAGGGATACACTTTTTCGAGCCATGCATGAGTTTGTGTACTCATCCCTTTATATTTGGATTTTAAGAACTTTAATGGGAAAACACAAATCATCTTGGAGATGCTTAAGCAATTGCAAGAAGAGGGAACAAATTGCCAAACTGAGTATTAATAATCTTAGTTCATTAAATGCCATCTGTGGATCAAGATAGAAGAGGTTTCATCTTTGAGTAAAATAGTTCTATGTTAGCTTTTGAAGAAAGCATTGTTAAATTTCAATATTAAAAAAAAGAAAGCATTGCCAACATTTAATGTTATCTTTTCAACCTTTGTTGATGTTCAAATAGTCAAATAGGAAGTCCATAAACTGATTAGAATCATTGAGCGGAGATAAACATTTTGTTATCGGGCAATTAAAAAGCACCTTCTCAAATGGCCAAATAAGCCAAATTAGGAATCTATGACGAAGTTAATGACATTTGAGCTTGAAGTTGGACTCATTTAGGTCAAGGGGCATCAAATTAGAAGGTTGAAACTTTAAAGCACTTATTAAATGAAGGCATCCTTCCTATCTTTCCATCAAGCCCCTCCACACTTTAATATAGGTCTTTTCAGCTCTTAATACAGGAGATTTTACTGTAATATGTTAGAACGTGATTCTCCACACTTGTAGCATAGCACATTTAAAACATTGTTTGAAGTTTGTGTAAAGACATCCTTACTGTCTTGTTATCAAGTCCTTCCACACTTCAATATAGGTTGTTTCAGCTCTTAACATATAAGATATTACCTTAATATGTTAGAAGAAGATTCTTCACACTTGTAGCATAGCACACTTTAAAAACAATGTTTAGAGTTAGTGTGCGATGGGGTGATATTGCCCTTTCCATCATATGTGGTACATGGCATTATTATAGTGATATGTAGTGCATTGGTACTCAATCAAGTAAAGATATTTAAAAACTTATGTATGCATTGTATGTAGAGGGGACAAGTCCAACATCTTTTTGGGGAGTCACATGGACATTTGTTAAAAATATGAATTGAATACTAAGTTAATAATCCATGGGTTAGTATCATCTAATTTTGCTATTCCCAACACATGGTTTGGTGAAAATGAGACCTATTAACCCTAGATTTGGCCCATGCCGAATTAGGTTATGCTGAGCAGTGCATTATTTCACAGTTTGGTTGAGAGCTTTCCATGTGGATTTAGATAAAGCAGGGCACATGGGCTATATGAGAATGTTTCTAGAGCCTTCTTGATGATGGGCACGTTTCTTGGGTGTTCCCACCTTGGCCCTCACTTAACACTTCCATGCCCCTTCTAGAAAGTGTTG
>ML807477.1:38740-60424 GCA_009831015.1 Picea engelmannii | reverse complement strand
CTACATTAGGGTTCTAAGTTCTGACCCTTACACACTTGCTATGTTTGAGGGGATTATCATGTTTCAATGAATTTATATTTTAGAAGTCTTCTTTTGGGGAAAATATTTTATTTTATTCTATGCATGTGCCTCTCTTTTTGGTGTAACTGGAAGAAGATCAATGTGATGTTACTATTCCCCTGCTCTTCTTGGTTATGTTCAACTTGTTACTATTGCTGCAATTCAATATCATCTTCTCTCTTGGCTCTTCGAACTGGGTAAAAATACCCACTTGAAGAGGTTTTCTCCCCTTTGACTCCATATTCCCTCAGGATTCAGGCACTGGTCACATTGATTAATTTCCATCTGTTTTAAGGTTTTAATTACAGATTTTGGGTTACTGTTGAGCAGATCTGTAACCTACAGTTGCAGATCTGGAATTTTAAGTCAATTTACAGAAGAAGGATTTTAATTGCAGATTTTGGGCCGATAATTGATCATATCTGTAATCTTCAAGTGCAGATCTGAATTCTGAATTTGATTTTAAGCAGGTTTGAGCATTTAAATTGCAGATTTTTGGCTGGTAATCAACAGATTTATGAGTTGATTTGCAGATTTTTGGCTGGTAATCAGCAGATTTATAAGTTGATTTGCAGACTTTAAGTAATTATTGTGCTGATCTGCAATCTTCAATTGCAGATCCACAATCCTAGGATTGAAATTTTGTACATCAAGGTTGTCCTCCAGGTTATTTGTATTGCAGATTTCATAGGTAGAACAAAGACGTACCTAGGGATTCCCCCTAAGGCTAGCACACACTAGCCTTAAAGTGAGAAAAGGTTTGTGTGTGGTGACACTGGCACAACCTCTAATGTGTCCATCTGGAATATTTCCAAGAGAGAAATTGCTGATCGATTTTTACTGATAACAAGATAAAGAGTAGAATTATATGACAATTAGGGTTGGTTCCCCCTTTTGGTACGTGTTTTCTCTCATATCTGCTCCATGCAAATCTAAGAAACAACTGAGTAATTAGCCTAAGGTCACTGCTAATTACTCCTCTGTTTGGATTGGTGTTTCTCTAGTCACAGGGGGGTATCCCTAGTGTTCATGCACTATCAACACTTGGATAATCTGCATGGTTAGTATGAGTGATCAGTACACAAAGTAGTTCTTGATATGTGTGCAAGAAACCAAGGACACAAGAAAGCTTTAAAATTAAATAATATAAGAGATTCCACTTCACAAGAGCTAAAGTATGAAAGATGAAAGAAAATGGACATGCTCTTTAAGTGAATAAAATCAAAGTAAAGGCGCTTAGACCACCCGCACCACTGCAACAAAGCAAGACTATTCAACCACCGAATTTGAAGAGCTGTAAAGACACTGCATAATCAAACCCTATCAATGTATTAGTTAAAAGATTGTTTGCATCATGGAGACAAAATACAAGACTGACTGCATAATAGGCAATGCGTAGAGTGGAGGCAGCAATGAAAAGACGAATGGAAAAAGAAAGCTGGCTGTTGCTCAATGGAAAACCTCTCCTTTCTGTCTTCTTCACTGAATTCTTATAGGTCTTCAAAAATCCAAACTTGGATGGCCTGGACATGCAAGCATTGACATCCCTCCTTCATTTGTAACTGCTGTTATCTTGAAAATGCACCCCAAAACGGCCTAAAATAAACAATAAACAGTGCTGTTCTGGAAACCATGCGTCTATCTTTAAGACAGTCACAAAAACATGTAATTTTCCAGATCTGTCAAGGCCGAATTTATGGAGAAATACTCTGGGAAACTGCAAGATAAGTGCTGGTCTGCTAGAAGACTGTCCCCATGCTGCTACCTGTTAGATATTTAGGAGGAAAAATCACTGTTAACTCCCTAAATCTGCCACTAAAGACTATTGGAATCTTCCTACAGCCACCCACATTGCTGCCCTGTCCAATCTACCATTGAAATTTCCTTTCATAATGGTGGCTCAATGCAAAACTGTCAACCACAACTCCAATTATAAAGACGAAGTTGACCTAGCTTCTCAAAATACTAGAAAATAGTGAAACTGCTTCTCTAAAAATAATTTTTTAAAATTCAGCTGATTTGTCAGAATAAGAGACTAAGTTATCTCACATGCAAATTGAATAGAGAGGTCGACTTAGTCAAGGATAGAAAATTTCCAAGACTTCCAGTTGTCCAAAGTTAGCAAAATGAATTAGGAATGTAGCCAAGTTTAGCTAGGCGACCTAGGTTCCAAAATGGTAATGAGTCATCCACTGAAAATAGAACTGAAGTCATGAGAGGAGACCAAGATTAGCAAATTGCCAAATATACCAAAGGGGGTCAACATAGGGTTTGCTTGATGAGACGAACCATGCAACGGCTACCACGTGTCATATTCAAGAACTTCCACTTGCTTAGCTTGACCTAGTTTCTAACCACTCATTGGAACCAGGAGTCTTGAACCCATACCTGCCAAAAATAGTAATGCTAAATATAGGCATGCCAAAAATAGCAGTTCGACTCCTAAAAAATAGGGAAGACAAAAAATGAAGGGAACTGCTATGAGATCCTAAAAATACGCACTGCTAAAAATAGCGGCATCTCTCATGTCAATGAAATCAGTCTCATTAGACTCGTTTTTCTATAAGGAATCCAAATATATGCTTAGAATCGACATATGAGCCCTGAAACCCTAAGTGCTAAAAATAGTAATATCATGAAAATGCTCGCATGTCACCTAGACCAAAACTATGTGATCAAGTTTGAGCTGTGGACCTCGGAACTTTGACACCTAGAAAATAGGAAAATTGCCAAAAATAGCAATTTCCTCCAAATCTAGAGAACATGCCTCAAAAATGGACTCTGATCACTGTGAGAACTGATGCACCTGTCACTGAATGCCAGCCTGCTAAAAACTAGCTGGATCTTAACTCTCCCGCTGCACAGGCAAATCTGGGGGTTAATAATACACCTACCTGGATTTTATTATGTCATATGTTACTAAGATAAGTAATCTAGGTGTCCCAAACTCATTTAGGCTTAAGTCCCTCACAATGACTTGTCTTGCATTGTAGTGTAAACAATACAACTTAGTTATAGATATACCTATTTCTCCAACTAGACTTTTTGAATCTATGGTCAATGATATGCATGCATAATGCAAATATTTTACCACAACAGGGAAGTATTGCATAACAAGTAATTACCTAGACATCAAAAGGTTACATTAGAGACATCAAACAAGCATGGAAATTAAAGTATCCATCACAGTACAATCATACCGTCATACAGGAAACATGTATTCAATAATTCAACAGTTAATAATCACAAAATGTATCAAATTAGTCCCTCGAGGGGTAAAATATGCTAAAATGTAGGAGAAATTGATCTAGGTCACTATTCTAGGCCATCTTAGAAATGGTCTTGATTTTGGATAATTTTTGGGTCTTGAACCTCTAACACATTTTTTGGGCCTTAAACAACAGTTTTTCAGCCCATCTAAGTTGACACAATGCAATGGGGAATATAATTCTTCTGTTTGAGATCTCTCTAATGAGGTATCGTGCACCTAAAACGGAGCTCGAGTTATGGGCTTAGGAAGTTGATGTGTCATTTGTGCTCAGCGTCTTAGGGCCTGCCTTTTTCTGCCTCAACCCCTAGGTTTAGGGTTTATGTTTTTAGGGTTTTTGCATTCTACAGTTTCTGCATATTGTAATAAAAGGAACTTTTCGTCTCTTGGGTAAGAGTTTTTGTGAATGAGCATAGTCACACATCTCTCCTCAGAGATAATTGCCATCATTCTAGCCATTGTATTTGTGTAGTACTTCTTACTATTGTTTCTTTAATAGAAATTGGCTTTCACTTTTGTGTGTTCTTTCATTTTGTTCTTAGTCAAATCTGGATTGGTGGTGTTAGAGCAATTTGCTCTTTGTTGTTTTTCTATGCATGTCCCCCATGAGGTTAGGGTATAGGAAGTTGGGCATCAAGTTAACTGAGCCTTCAGATAACCCTCCTTCCCGGCCTAAGTGACCTCACATTGTAGACAAAAAGAAAGATGATGGAGCAAGGGATTTTATCAAGTTGTTGCTCTAGGAAGCCCTTGCGTGACAAAGGAATGAGATGATGGATCGTTTCATCCAAATCCTCAACGACATCCAATAGCGATGGATACACCTTTAACAAGCAGTCGTAGTGGTGGAATGACACCCTTCATTGTACAAATTAACTTTGATATCCCTCTATTTGAAGGAAAAATAGATGCAATTTTTTATAGACATGGTTACCTTTTCTCTCCTAAGTCCCATCCCCATGTCAAAAACTAGTAGGATTTTCATTGTGCACAAAATATCGGGGATGATTCTAGAGTGCATGAGATAGAACCGACTTTTGGGGATTTTGTCAATGCCCTCAAGGATATGTATTAAGTTGTTGGAAACTATGACAAACGGTATATGAGATGGACAATCTTGCACTAGGGTAAGGACCAAACTATATAGGAGTACACAAATGCCTTACATATTTTGTCTGCAAAACTGGGTACCAAGGATTCCAAGCAGCACACAGTTCTTAATTACTGCAATATACATACATCCAAAAAAAATGTAGTTTCTGGAAATCTCTTCGATGGGAGTGGCTTATTGTTATGTTGTCAGTATTAAAGACAAATTCTAGCATGAAGGGTAAGAAAGAGTTTGGTGCTGAAAATCAACCACAACAAAACAAGGGTAAATATGGTCCAAAATCTCAAAACAAAGGATAGAGCAAAAATAACCAGCCTTAATACAACCGGTCAAAGCCACATGAAAATAGAAGGAAATCAAACCTTAGTTGCAAGTAAACAAATTTTTGGTGTTATTTTTTGGAGATTGTTCTTTGACAGTATGGAGGGATTTAGATCTCCCACTAAGATCACCGATGCATATGCTGTCTTACACTTGGATTTGAGTTTTCTTGTGTTTGCTCCATAGGTAGAGGTATGTGTGAAGGTCTTTTCGGAGGCTAAGTTTTGAAGGTTTCTCCATTTGCTTCACCAATGCCAAAAGGGTTCATGCAAAGGCTTTTTGGGGGATAACATTCTACAAATGGACTCTCTAGTGAGACCTTGTTTGCACCTTTCCATGGTTAGACTGTTGTTGTCAGCATTGGTCGAGTTTTAGGTCATACCCGTGAGTCTGACTTGGAGACCCCTGTGACCATTCCACTGGTGTTTTGACTAGTCAAACACAGATAGGAGGGAAAAACTAGGTGGAAAATGGAGCAATTGGGAGGGAAGTTGGAATGTTAAACCCTAAAACACAAGCATCAATACATAGTACATACAACTCTTAGCCTTCAGGTAAGTCATCAATCATGCTTAAATTTTAACAACTTGCAGAGTTTGTTAGTGCAATATTGAGCTCTGTTTTTTGGGTTACCCCACTTATCTCTCAGCTCTGTTTACTAGTTTAGACTCTAGAGCCTTATAACAAAAGGGTTTCGACTTAACCCAAACCTTTGAACCATAAAATGATATGAAGACCTCATTCATTCTTTATCTCTCAACATAATTCTATTTAGAAACTAAGTCTGAAACTTTAAACTTCATATAGAAAATATTTTGAAGTATAGAATCTGCTTCTCAGATATAGCTAGCCATCTTAAGTAAGGAGTTGAATGCAGGTTCTGTGTGCATTTTCAGTGTATGAAACCACTATGAAATAAATGTATAGGAGAGTTGGAGGAAGAGAGTGTCCTGCCAACTTTGGAGGTCAGCATATTGTTTTGTTCTATAACAGTTCTAAATAGATTGATTTTACGTCATTCAAACATCTTGAATAACTCTAGCAGCAGCTTCACACTTAAACAATTGTCCCATTGCCAATGGGACTTTATTTGCAGAAACTTCGATGATTCTGTCATAGCATCTAATGGAAAGTCTTGACTGAATGATGGTACTTGTCAATCATGAAAGTTCTATCCTTGAGGGCTTATTCTAGGCATCCTTGTAGTCATGCATGAGACTCGAAATTGGAAATGGAGATGTTGTCTTTTTTTTTCTAATTATGTTATAAGACTACGAGTTATGCAGTTGGTTGCTTTAAGCTTATTAACAATTGTTGAACTTGGTACTATTTGTGAATTTAGTCATGGAATCATCTTTTAGTTTACTATTTTGTAGACAAATATCGAGTGTCAAATGTTGTACTATCATATTTTATGTGATGACCCTATGAATTTGTTCATAGACTGGTACTATAACTTATAAGGACTGGAAATGTCATTAGTATATTTTTTTTGTTCACAGAATTTTACTATATTTAGAGTAATTTTTGTATTTGTGGAGTCTTTGCCAAGTCTTCCCCAAGTCCTAGGCTAGCCAAGTCTTTGCTGAGTCTGAGTGTGACAACTTTGGTGTGGAGCCTTTACTTTCCCAATCGCTGTAGCATTCTAACCTTTCACATTAATATTTCATTCTTACTTTATAATCATCATGTAAAATAATACTAGTAATTTTGGTAGTAATTCCCAACCAATACTGATTGTGTATCCCTCATAGGCAATACTAGTATAAATAATTTTAGCCTCATCCTTATACTGGAAAGGGTCATAAATGACATTGACTACAATAAACTTGATGTTATGCCTCATGGGTCCTATGAGTGATTCCAATACAGTAATTTATTTAATCTCCGAGTCCAAGGGGTCTTACAACTGATGAGAACATAAGAATTGATATCAACTACATCATGTTGAAGGTCAAGGTTGACTATATCAATGGATATTTTAGCCACCTAAAGCCACTCAATTACGTTGGAAAATCACCAAAAGAAATACGTTAGAAGTTCATAGATGTATTATTTTAGATCGTTGATTAAGGGATTTTTCTCCCGTGACTTTGGGTCAAGTCACAACAGAGCAAGATCGAAATAAGAAGACTGGACTCTACCCTCACAAACAAACATGCTAACAAGAAATAACTACTTTTTCACTAGGAGAGAGAAAGGAAGGAAAAAGGAGAAGACTTGCACCTTAAACCTTGCGTTTGATGTCGATCCCACTCCTGCTTCTTGGAGCACTCCTAGTCTCTGCCTGGACCAACCTGCAATAGGAAACCAAGATAGTACTGCAACAAGATAGCTATAGGTTCAAGTAGCATTTATCAAGTGTATAAATCAAAGCATATATGAACAATAACAACATATAACATTGCACTGAACATAAGAGAGGAGGGGAAGAGATCTCTTCTATTATTGACAATATGTGAGAGTTGGTTACAACCTGGTTCGACTTTCGGCACTGCTTCGGAGCCAACTGCTCGGGTTCCTCCACAAGTCCTTCTAGCATGAACTCAACAGCTAGGCTCTTCCTCAGATAGCCCAATAAGGATAGGAACACACCTTATCGCTATATAGAGGAGGAAGGAACTCTGGAAAAGGAGTTTCTAGGTCAAGGGATGCTACTTAGAGCATGAAAGGATTATAGAAGCTTGCTAAATCTCAATAGCATATAACCTTGCACCATCAGACTTGTCCTCATCTTTTCCCTCAATTGTGCCTTTACACCATTCCAAAGAGGTTGGGGAGGTTGAAATCCATTTAGTACGGGCTTAGGGATGTTGGGAAACGAGTCCAACCGAAAAACCTGCCTGAAATTGTGGGAATGTTTTATTTTTCATAATTTTTGAGGGCATCCGTGGGTTGTATGCTTGCAAGGCGCGGATGTCCATGTGTTGCATAAAGGAAACCCGCAGATATCAACAAATGTCAAGTTTTTTAGATGACTTGATGAGGAAAGTTTGGGATTTTACTTTAGCAAGCTAGGAAAAGGGTAAGGCCATGTCACAAATGCATAAGTGTGGCATTTTGTGCTATAACAATCGTTCAAACCAAATATGAATAAAGACTCATCAAATAACTTCTAGGATACGTTATCATTTTTGACAAGAGAAAACATAACCTTAAATGGGTTGAAAGTGCAAGCTTCCTTGATTTCATTGATCTCTTTACATCAGCCCCTGACCCTAGAAAATTATATAAAACTTTCACTACACATTAAATAATAAAAAGGCATTGAAGAGTTCCTATATATTTTTTAATGCACATTGACATGTTTCAAGGAAATTAGGGTGCTTAATGCTAGCTTCAGAGTAATCAAGTGAGACAAAACACATGAAAAGAATTTCTCACACAAAATTTACTTTAAATTTCGGATTTACTTGATTTGGTTTGGCTCAACATGCTACTTACGGGAATAGAACCTAGGTGAGAGGGTAACTCTCCATCCCACAGCCACTCATCAGCGTAGACCCAATTGATCTATGGAACCATATTCTACATACATTGCTGTGTTCCATTCCCTCTTAGAAGGTGCATCCTCAAATGAAACAGGCTAATATGAATTCAAAATCACAGTTAGGAGAGCAATATTTACCTGTTGTGAAGCTGATGGTTATTTCTTTTTTAACTTCCGGATTTGTTCACTGCTTTCAAGTAGTTCTTATAGCTTTGAGTACTTGAATGTCTACAAACACCACTTTGGAGTTTTTTCCCATGATACGAGAAAGTTCAAACTGATTTGAATCTTCCTGGCTATGATTTTCATCAAATATGACATCTTTATTGACAACCATATCTTTCTTTTCCAAGTTGATTCTGTATGCCTTAGACTCTTCACTATAGCCTATAAGAATACACTTTTTGTTTTTATCCTCAATCTTTTGCATTTTTTCTTTCAGAACAGGAACATAGGCATGCCGCTTACAACCAAACACTTTGAGAAGGCTCAGTGCTCACCTCTTGTTTCGTATCACTCCATGCTGCATTACAACCAAACACTTTTGCTGGTTTCCTATTCAGTAGAGAAATTGTTTGCACTAGTTCAACCTAAAGATCATTTGACATATTTTTTTACCTTTGAGCATACTTCTCACCATCTCCACAATAGTCCTGTTCTTTCTTTGTACAACATCATTCTGCTGAGGAGTATATGAGCAAGTTAGTTTTCTGTGAATGCCGTGAGACTTGAAATATATGTAAAAGTCTTTTGATTTATATTCACTAGCACTATCTGTTCTGAGATCCCACTCTGCTTTTCAACCATTGCCTTGGATTATTTGAGCATTCAAAGCACCTCTGACCTGTACTTGATAATGTACACCCAAACTTTCCTTGAGAAAATATTAATTAATGTCATGAAATACTTCGAACGTCACTATGAAGTCCTCTTGGGACCACAAAGATCACTGTGTACCAACTCTAACTGCTTTTTTTCTCTCCATCCTTCTTGAGTAATCTCTCTTTGTGCTGCTTGCCTAACATACAAGCTTCACACACCTATTTCTTGTTGAACAACTTTGAACCGTATTAAACTTCAAAAGTATTGTGTCTAATGTGATTCTCTAGAAAATCAAATTAAGCATCTTTTCACTTGAAAGTTCTCGTGAAACAAATGAGTGATCTCTATTTAAATTACTTATGCAGCCTACATACGCATTCCGTACATTCACTGGACATTTGACCTCAGTCATGTCACTAGATTTCCACTCAAACAATGGGGCGGATCTTCTCTGCTCTTGTGACAGTAACAGTGAAATTCGTTATTGGAGTGTTGGCCAAGGTGTATGCACAAGAGTTTCCAAGGTCAGAAAATCTGTGTGTTCAATCACTAAAAGCTATTAAATTTGAGTTGGCTCAGTTACCTTGTGCTTCAGCGCTTAAGTTTTCTCATATAATTTTGTACTGGTGCAGGGTGGCATGGCACAAGTGAGATTCCAACCTTGTGGGGGGAAGTTTCTTGCTGCCGCAGCAGAGAATGTAGTATCCATTTTTGATGTGGAGACCGATGCTTGCATACATTCTTTACAGGTATGGAAGCAATATGAAGCAAACTTTTTATACATTGGGGTTCTGAAACTATTGATTTAGTTGTGCAATTCTACCAAGTAAACTTCTTATCCATTGGAGTTTTGAATCTATTTATTTCCAACACATAGTTATGCAATTCTACCAAGTAAATATGGAATGAACTGAATTATGTTGATAAACAACACGTACATACTAGTGTGAACCCATGGTGAATAATTGCTTATATCATGCTATTTTTTAAGTAATTTTTTATCATTTTATTCCCAGCTTTAAAAAGCTGACAAATTTTAAATATAGAAGTATAAATTACTAGCTATACCATGTTGGAAGTTTTGGTTGGAAGTTTTGTTGGCTTCGTGATTTTCATATGAAAGAATTTTCTAGGGATAAATATTTAGGGAGATATGATAATTCTAAAATTGACGGAGGCAAGGGCTCGATATGTGTGTAGGATCGAGGGTTTATGTGTGTGAAGAGTGGGTTTATGACACATATACATGGACATACATATTAGTATGATCTATATCAACTAATTGAAATTTGAGACTATAGTACTTAATGCATGTGGCTGTAAAGGTGGAAACATAAGAATTAGTAATGAATTGGTTCAATTGTATGTACTGTTGTAGATATCTAAATTTTAGATATCCAGTATTGATAAGATCGGCATCGGAAAAAAACCAGTGAAGGTCTGGATAACATCTTCTGGGAAATATCAGCGAAAAAATCGGCAAACCACGGCAAGCATAAAAAAATACAAAATACATTATGTGGCAAAAATCGGGAAAAATCAGCAAAATAAAAAATCGCGATTTTTTCGGGCCAAAAAATCGGCGTCCCGAAACAATTGCGATTTTTTGAAACATCGGAGGAAAATCACGAATGTTATCAACATTGATCTAAATAAAAACAAAAATTATTTGGTAATGCTTATGTAGTGCAAAGACACTAGTTATCTGGGAATTGAACCAGGGACCAGCACAGTGCACCTGATTACGGGAAACTCCCTGACAATAGTGGCACCAAGCAATTGAGCTAACGCTTGGGGCTTTGGCTTGTGGTTGTTATGTAGGTGTTGTCCAATTTCTGCTTACTGCTACAGTGGCATATTCCATGATTGCGATTTTGTTCCATGTTAATACTCTCGTTCCCACTTCCCAGGCTCTTGAGATAAATTAGTCTCCAAAGAAATATCCACGGTTGGAAAAGATGAAGCATATGCTGTGGTTGATGACACAAGATTGTCCAATGGTATAACTAAGAGCTGAGCAACGTGCAACAGAGGAAGCTTTGGCACCGTGACAATTACTGCATGCAAACATCAGTTAGATTGTACAGTTTGTCTCCCATTCAAAGTTCATATAATCCTACTACAGATCAGCAATAAATGGCCAGGATGGGAAATCATGTGAACTAGGTCAGGAGAAGAAAGTAAAGTGAAAGAACCATGCAAAATTACAGCACGACCGCCTCCCACACCCATCTCATATTAAATGTTTTTCTAAAAGAAATGAGAGGAAGAAACATCAATTCACGATTTTTTCTTCTGCAATTTCTCATACAGATAATTTTGTTGATATATTATCTTAGATATGTGCTTTTAACTATATTGAAAACTTATACCTTAAGTTTGTATAGGATATGTCTGCTAAAACAATGCTACTAATAACTACACAGAAGACAGATGAGTTCGTGATGAAACTTGGCTCTTGTGATTCCCAAAAGAGAATGGTTTTATTTCACCCTTCTCTTATTCCCTAGATATCCTCGTATTATTACTTTAGGTGGATATCTTGTCTTTTCCAGGTTGCTGACTTTATAGGAATTATTGTTGAATGCCTTTTTAAAGACAACTTGCTATGTTATTTGTGAAAACGCAATCTGTTAGAAGAATAGCCAGTGTTCTAAATTTAAGATACCAAGTCGTGTAAATCTTATTGCAGAGGCATACCAAACCTGTCCACTCGGTTTGCTGGGATGCAACTGGTGATTTCTTAGCATCTGTCAGTGAGGATTCTGTAAGGGTTTGGTCATTAGCCTCTCGCGGAGAATGCGTCTATGAACTCAGCTGTAATGGTAACAAGTTCCATTCTTGTGTCTTCCATCCAAAATACTCTTCACTCTTGGTCATTGGCTGTTACCAGGTAAGTTGACAATGCACTCATTCAGGGTAGACATTTTTTTTGTTGACATTCATTATTGTACATTAAAAGAGATCTACAATATGTGCTGATTTCTTCCGTTTGTTGCAGTCTTTGGAATTATGGAATATGGCAGAGAACAAAAGCATGACTCTTACCGCTCATGAAGGTCTCATTGCAGGATTAGCTCAGTCTCCTGCAACTGGAATGGTTGCATCTGCAAGTCATGACAAATGCGTAAAGCTATGGAAATAATCTGGTAGTAGCATACAGACTTGGTACTCAAGGTTGGTGAAAAAATTTAAATACCTTTGTAAACAAGAGATAGTAGTGAACACATTAAGATGAGTTACCTTCATAGATATATGAAAATGAAGCAGGCTACAAGAATAGCAGTTCATGGTCCTTTCTTTTGAATAAATTTCGGGTGATTTTTAAAATTTTGTAAAGGGATGTACTGCATTTCTGGTAGTCTGAAGAGATGGCCATTATTAATGCCTGAGCTTCTCATATATTATAAATTATAATATACTCTAGTGCTATGTCAACCACAGGTGTTCTGAATATCTTTCTTCAGAATGACAGGAGAAAAAGGGGAAACTCTGTTTTTGCTCAGTCAAATAAATTGAAGCTTAAACATTCATCCTCTGTATGCCTTATTTATAGAAGATCCTGACTCGTACAACTTTATGAAGATCTGGACACTTGCAAGGAAGTTTAGGGTTACTCTAATGCCTATTTTTCCCTTTCAGGTTGTCACATTTGTACAATAGATACTTAAATATTAAAATTCTCATATACAGGGTAAAGTTGTGGAAGGCATAAGCCTCTAATCTTTTTTTGTAATTAGATAGTAATTGGTAAATCTCTTCCATTAGCAAATATGTTCCGTCTCTGACTCGAAAGTGCCCTGGATTTATTTTTATGCACTCAAGCTGAAGCTATCTAAGATTCATAGCTTCATTAAATTCCTTGTCAATAATTGCTGTAACCTGTTATAAAGGCGCAAGCGTAGTTGATGCTCTGAGATAACTTTGATTCTTTACTAATTTTCCATTTGCAGTGTCTTCAAAGAGCATAGATGAGCTATACATTTTTTTATCTCCATCAATTTTCCATCAATTATAATAAACTTACATGAGCTATACTTCAAAGATTGCTTTGTTTTGTATTTTGATAAATTGGATCGGGGGTTGTTTCTGTTTCGAAGTCTTTGATCTTGTTATTCAATTTTAGCGTGACTCAGCTCATGTTTCATGTTATGTTTCGTTGGTCCGCCAAAGCTAGAATTCATATTTGTTTGATTTTCAATTTTCTTGCATTATGTGTGCTTCTCTTCGGCGTTATCCACAAGTTATGAAACTATTTTACGGACACACATGATTTATACAAATTATATTAAATAGGTCTGAACGAAATACGAGATTTAAAAAAAAGCTGAATCCCTTTTAAAACTTTCAAAAATATGGATTAATGAGAAAACACTATCCTACTGATATTCTAATGTAATAGTTGAAACCTTCTTACATGATCGTGATGGATCATTATATAATTTGTCATTTATCTTGGTATTCTCTGGGTGGAAAAATGGGAGTTGGCTTTTAGGGTCCATTTTAGTGGCTGGTTCCAGTTTGAAGATTTGGGGTTCAAAACTTTCTAGAGCCAGTTTGAGGCATCATACAACATTTTTTGGGGACAAAACTTTGTGAGCATAGCTCTCAACCCCTCAATGCTGTCCTACACACCAAGAGCTTTCCAATGGTTCAAAAATTACCTCAATCACAATTGGTATGCGACAGTTATGCCTCCCGCAAGTTGATCTACTTTGTTGACCACCATGATACCCAATGGATGTCACGTCAGCCCCCATTATTCACATAGGTGGGGCTAGTCACGTGTGTATTTTCAAGAAGATTCTAGAGGGTCCAAAACCCTAACATTAATTGATGGTTGAGGCATGCAAAAGCCATAACCCTAACCCTAGATTATTATGTATGTTAAATATTGGGTTTCTAGGAAGAGAAAGGGTTGGGTTGCTAGGAAGAGAAGAGGCTCCATTCTTTTCATATTGTATTTGTTCCATACTTGAGCAGAGCATCTAGGAGAGGGATTTGAGAGAATACTAGAGGAAGCATAAGACTTTGTAGCAGCCATTCAAGCCATAATGTCAAAGACAACTCCATAGTAACTGTCTCTTTCTTTGTACTTGCATTTTATAATTGAAGAAAAGATAGCAAAGCATAAACCTCACCTTCTAGCTGGGTTTTCTCTTGTATCGGATTTCTCAGGTTAGATCTTGTGTTCATTTGCTTTTTTTTTTTTTTTTCATTTTTGGATTTGGTGATTTTCCATAAATTTGAGCATTTAGCTAGTAATAATAAATATGAGGTCTAGGGAAATAAATTGTATAATAAAAGATTTCAAAATATTGCAAGATCTGTTGTGACAAACTGTTTGAGTGGAATACCCATGACATTTTACAGATCATTACATCAGAAAATTCTAATTAAAGAATGTTGACTAAACACATTTGGAAACCCTAGTTCCATAGATGTTGAGTTCACAAAATAATTAAGGGTTCAAATGAAACCAAACAACGAACCCAAAAACTCGTCAATAAAAGCGAAAAACAATGCTAAAACAATGCATTGGAGCTGTCCATTAATGTATTATAAGGGGAAAGCTTAAGTGCACAAGTGAGAGAAACCACCAGAAAGCCAAGATTACACCAACACTAGATATGGGTACCCCTAGGCTTAAGCACTCTACTAAGAGAGCTTATAAGCTCAATGCTCAAAGATGATAATGCAAATGAAGCTTGATTCATGTATTTATACCATTCAAATAGGTAGGGTGCTTTTCCCAAAGATGGGCTATGGGCCCACTATCTAAGTTGACCTCAACTACAACTCTGTGATATAAATGATTAAAATATGACCTTAGCCATGATTACAAGTGCATTAATGATGTATATGAAGGGATCTTGGCCACATGTGCAAATTACACTAATATTTCCAACACCTCCCCTTAACTTGAACAATAAGTCATATAGAGAAGATGTTGCCTTTCTTAAATTCCATTTCTCCTACACTAGCGTGGTTTTGCACTTTAGTGAAGATGGCCTATAGTAGAGGTATAGTGAAGTCGATGCCAATGTGTTGAACTGCTAACAATAGCCAAGTGTAAATCATCTAGAGTAAGCTAACATCATAAAGATAAATATCCATTGTAACATATTCATCCATTGAAGGTCGAAAGAGTGGCTCAAGTTGTCCTTGACAATGAAGTGGTTGAAGATACCACATCTGATGGACACCAACATCATAATGTGGAAAGTAGAGATCCATTGTAACACAATGAGACTCATTTGTGGAACACTGTATAATAAGTAAGCTAAATGTTCTTGTAGAATTGAGTAGAAGCTCCATCAAAGAAGGTAAATATGGAGCCCTAGGCCCACATGAACAAGTGGTCATAGGCCCATGAATCTCACAATAAAGGAAATGTTGAGATGTAGCATCACAATAAACCAAAGTATCAATTGTAAAACCACCAACTCCGATAACATAAAGAGCGCCTCCAAATGTGGTGGAGTTGATACCAATGCATCCTAAAATTGTTAAGGTCCAATATGCAAAGTGCAGTGTCATATGTGCACTATAAAAAGAATCCTCAATAAGAAGCAAAGGAAACAATACAAGTGGATAGTGAATAAAAACTCCATCAAAGATAAAATTTGTACTTGAAGGATCACATAAACTATATACTAGAATATGCGCTATGTACTTGATCAAAAAAACATGAAATGTAAAATGAAGTCATACTTTGATCAAGTGTTTGACCAAATAGATCAAACCCATATGTATAGTGCATGATTAGATATGCAACGTATAATGTGTCCATGGTATCATCTAGAAGATACCTATTGCATAGAGAGTTCTTCTATATAATATTTTCCCAAATATAAGTGGCCCCATTGAATAGGGAAAAGAGCTACTTTGAGGTCATTAGGTTTAGAAAAGGATAAGGTTCTGTAAAGTCTTCAAATAGTCCCCTATATAGACGCAAGAAGGAAATAATACCAACGCTTCCAAGAAATCTGTGTTGTATTATTTATGTATTTAGGGTTAGCACAAGCCTTAACAAAAAATGCAATTCTAAAGAAATATTATTGTTAAAATGAATGAAGGATCACATAAACTATATACTAGAATATGGGCTCATGTACTTCATCCAAAAAACATGAAATGTAAAATGAAGTCATACTGTGATCAAGGGGATCAAACCCATATGTATAGTGCATGGATAGATGTTCAACGTACAATGTGTCCATGGTATCATCTAGAGGATCCCTATTGCAGAGAGTTCTTCAATATAATCTTTTCCCAAATATAAGTGGCCCCATTGAATAGGGCAAAGAGCCATTTTGAGGTCATTAGGTTCAGAAAAGGATAAGGTTATGTAAAGTCTTCAAATAGTCCCTTATATAGACCCAAGAAGGAAATAGTACCAATGCTTCCAAGAAATCCGTGTTGTATTATTTTTGTATTTAGGGTTAGCACAAGCCTTAACAAAAATTGTAGTGCTAGAGAAATATTATTGTTAAAATGAAAGAAAATATAGTGTTGGATTTTTGAAGAGAGTGAAAAATAACTAGAAAGCATTGCTCTTGTAAAGGTGTAAAAATCCTTAGAGATACTCGAGGAACCCTTAAAGGGAAGTGCAACCTTTGTGTAAGGGTAAAACCCTTAAAAACGATATTTGACTTCATAGCCTCGTAGGTGATCACGAGAAAAACTTAAGACCAAATGTTGAAGTGAACCCTCCAAGAGATGATCCAAACAAATTCTAAATTTGTTGTTGTAGTGAGCCCTTAAACGCAGGTTTAAACCCTATGATAAAACCTAAGAAACCCTAAAAAATATGACCCAAAAGGCTTAGTTCTGCAACACTTAGGGCAATGCCACCAACCAAAATCTTTGTTCAACCTTGAAATAAAATGTTGAATTAAAACATTTGGTTGGAAAATGACCAACAGAACAACCGAGTAGAAACCTTAGAAACCCTAGCACCAAGTGATCAAATCAATGGACAAGATCTCTAGAATTAGTGCAAAAAATAGCCTCCAACACCCCTAAAAAACATCTTTTCTAACAAGCACATCATGAAAAAACCCTAATATTCCTTTGATTTGGTTCTCCTTTGGATGCCCAAATTTGATCACAACAACAAGAAAAACCAAGAAAAAAACCCCAACATTAGTGAAGTAGGTAGGAAAGGTTCACACCAACTCTAAAACCATGTTGGGAAATTAGATCTGGAAACCTTAGTTTCATAGATGTTAATTACACAAAATAATGATGAGATTAAATGGAACCAAATAGCGAATCCAAATCTTGTCAACAAAAATAACTAGCACTAAAACAATGCATTGAAGTTGTCCATTGATGTGCTAAAAGAGAAAGGTCAAGCGCACAAGAGAAAAACTAGCCAAAGAACAATAATGCACCTGACACTACATATGGGTGCTCGTAAGCTTAAACAATTTACTTAAAAAGCCAATAACCTCAATGATCAAAGAAGTAATACAAATGAAGCTTGGGTAGTGTATTTAATACAAATGAAGCTTGGGTAGTGTATTTATACCACTCAAGTAGGTAAAACAATTTCCCYAATGAGGGGTTATGGACTCACTATTAAAATTTTGACTAAGTTGGCCTTAGCCACAACCTAGTGATATAATAAATAAATAAATATGGCCATCACCATAATTATAAATGTATTAATGATGTATATGAATTAGTTGTGGTCAAATATATAAATTACACTAAATTTCCAACAAAAAGTTGGAACCCTAACATATAAATTTAAAAGTCTTTTGAAATTCAAAACTCACTAAACAAAAACCACATTACAACCAACCTCAAGGTGGATTAAAGACACTGAAATGAACATGATGCACTTCCATTCTAAAAAATCACTCTAAAAACACATCACATACATCACAATATATATCCCTTAAAAGCAACTCGTAAAGTGTTCTAGTGTATTGATGTAATGAGCTAAACTTTTTGCTAAAGGAATGAACAATGCACTTGCATTCTCAAAAATCACTTTAAAAACATCACAATTGATATGCCTTAAAAGCAACTCATAAAGTGCTCTAGTGTAATAATGAAATGACCCAGACTTTTTGCTAAAAAGCAACTCATAAAGTGCTCTAATGTAATAATGAAATGAGCTAGACTTTTTTGCTATCATAAAGTGCTCTAATGTAATAATGAAATGAGCTGGACTTTTTTTTGCTAAAAAACAACTTATAAAGTGCTCTAATGTAATAATGAAATGAGCTAGACTTTTTGCTAAAGCAACGAATTGGTTTGTGATACAATGTCAACTTCCTTAATGGTAATAAAAATTATGTAGCATATTAAAATATAAGCGTTAGTTAATCACATAATCAACTTTCTCTCATTTTTTTTTTTAATTAATTGAAATTCAAAACATTGAAATAGAAGATATCTTTTATACCACATTTTTTTTAATAAAAGAGGAAAACATTTATACATTATTATACAAATATTACAACAGTAATACATTTATATTTAACCTTTGCCACCATTCAAATTATATCTACAACAAAACTAATATCTAGATACCATGATTATCATTTCCTTTTAATTTATATGCATAAGATATTCCATTTTTTTGTTATCAACTTGGAAATTTAGTCTTAGTTAGTCACTATGATGCATTTGTTTTGTCATATATTTTTCCATTTGTAATTTATGTGATTGAATGAAAAAGTATAATGTGTTGGTGTAGTTTATTTTCTTGGCAGAAGGCTAAACGTATTATGATTTTGAACTTTTCTAGTTTGTTATCACTATAATTAGTCATTAAATCTTTGTTGAAATTGCCATTTTGGATTTGTTTAAATCGTCGTTTTTAATGCAAAAATGGATTCAACACCCTTGACTACCTCTATTGCAACCTGATTTTGTAATGTTAATGCTTGATTACGAGATTCTACCAAATTCAAAATGATTCTTCCCAGATTTCAAACAAAAAATTCTAGTTTACCTTATTGTTATTTTGAGTGGCAAAAAAAAATCAAATTCGTAAAATGTCTAGACTGACATTTTCTTGCATAGAAATGGTTTTCCAATCATCTCACAAGCATCTTTATGAAGACATCATTGGGGAGTCCTCATTAGTTGGGACAACAAAGCTATCCCTATCATTGTGTATATGGACTTTATAAAATGGTTGACGATTTTGAGTTGTGTTATCATAAGAGATGCAATATCAATGTAAATTGGGTGTCATACATCCATCTTTGTTGGTCACATATCTATAATAGAATTATGTCATCCAATAATAGATTAATCCTATTAATTGTGTTCTCATAAATATTGTTGTGATTGTTTTCTTTTGTTCTTATTCACGTAAGGTGCACACTTTTTCAGCGCAATTGTATTGTTATCGAGCCTAGTTTTTGAGTAGGGAGAATTTTACACTAGTTGGTGAGAATAGAAAAGGATAGATAGAGTATGTGAAGACATGATGTGTGTTCAATTGATGGTTCTCAGATTCGAGGAGGAAAATTAAGTGGAAATATAAGATATCCTATTATGATAGCTAAGATGTTTTTCACATTATTTCAATGTGATTAAAAGACATTGAACTAGTAGTAAAATATGAGAACCATTCATGTTAATGTTGACGAGGTTTTAATTTTTTTAAATTTGTTTCTTACCTTTTCAAACACGATGTTGTGGTTCATATGCCATGGTGAAAATCTCATCGAGATAGGGACTAAAAAAAATCCAACATTATGGCATTCTACACAAATTACAACACACAAAAAAATCATATCTTGTTGGACCTCAAACTTTATACATCAGAGGTTGATATTTATGAGTTTATTTTTTCCTTGGTGAAGGAAAATAGAAAAGAAGAATAAAGGCCAAGTAGAATCAGATTTATCTAGCCTTGTGTACCTAAACACAATATTTTTATTATACAAATGAATTCGTACACTTCAACAAGTAAGCTTACAATTTAGTGATAATGTTTTAGTCATAAATATTTATCATATTTTGATCTTTGTAAAATGCCACTTGCATTAAACCAGACCTAAGAATATATAATTAGAAATTTTAATATCAATTAAGCTAAATAAGGACGCAATTAGCTAATAAAGGTAACTTGGCCACAAGTCAGGGCTATACTCCTTTTTGTATAAATAAGGAGTTTTCTCTATTAATCTTATATATCAATGTAATGCTACTTTTCTATTTCTAAATAATTACTTGGAAAAGTTCTCCATGAATCCTTTATATTTTCAAGTGCAATGCATGCTTGGGTGATCCATTGCCCCTAATCATTTTGGTTTTGTTGTTTCCGTCATTTGAGTTCATTATCATATTTCGTATCAATATTTCTATCGAGATTTATATTTACAATGAATTACATAAAGGGACACTACAAGTGGCATCAAAGAAGTTTTTGATCTATAGGTTAGAGTAAGATGTTTGTCATGAAGGTCATAATTTTCTAATGTGGAGTTAGATTGAGGTGTCATTTTTTTTTTGTTAGAGTACACTTATAGATGCTTCTAATAAGTGGTCACTCATTTTTTGAATAAATGGAAACAATAATATAGTCATTGTAAATTGGTCCTTTGGATTGACCCTAAAATGTTGTCCATTTTAGTACCCCATCATTTTTTTAGCAAAACTTTTAATTGGAACGTCTTATTCAGGTGTTGTCTTTTTTTGTTAAAAAGACATTCAAAAATCTATTATATGTATGGTTTTGAAAGGATTTTAAGATGTATAAATGAAGATATAATCTCTGAAAGTCATTATTTTTCAACCTCGAAACTCTAATAAAAAGACAAATCGTCACAACTTTCAATCAAGGTAAGAAATCAAGTCCCATTTTTTTTTTATAGTTTGAGAAGTCCAAATTTACTTGCCCAAAAAACCTCAACTTTAAATGTACAATAGGAAGTGGGATCCATTGAATGCAAGTTGTTTTTTATTTTTATTCCAAACCATAGCTTTAAAAAATGTTCAAATGACCATGACATATCCAAATAAGGCTAGGTAAAAAGTGTTGAAAAAGGTTTTAAATGTTATGCTAAATTTATTTTTGTACCCAATATACAAGAAGAACATAGAAATGAAAGTTATTTTTGAACCCAATATACAAGAACTTAGAAATGAAATAGTTGCATGAAAATATACAAAAGATGCTTATCAGGAGTGCATAAATCTTCTAGCTAGTTGAGGATAACTACTTTGAACTTTGAGGAATTTCCTCTTCTATGATGAATCTTCATGTGAAGGGAATTTATAGGAGCAAGTGGTGAAAGAGAGTTTTCATATTGAATATTATATATTAGAAATGTTCTCTAGTCTCATAACCAACTTTATACATCTACGTGGATGGAATTTTTGATCACCTATTGCATAGTGTTACTAATGCCTTAATTGAGCCATACTTAACCCATATGACCCTATTGAACAACATCAACATGGTACAATGAATGCACTTATTCAATTAATCAAAGAATACAATCCTCAAAGCTTCTAACCATTCAAGTTGCTGCATATTCTTTTGTCTGAGAAAAGCATGAAGAAGCACAGGAATAAGAAGTCACATGGGCAAGCTACTTTTTTGTCTTCAAGATTCTACGATAAATCTTTTAAAGA